>JANHGN010021361.1:14320-171133 GCA_024605025.1 Megaceryle maxima | reverse complement strand
CCTTTACACCCGAACCGCCGCCCGCCCCCACTCGCAACCGAGACCCACCGGCCCGGCCGCAGCTCCCCCTCCCGTTCCCCCGTACCCGCGTCCTCCTCGTCGAAGCTGTTCATGCAGGGGAAGTAGATGGCCAGGGCCTCGAAGGAGGCGGAGAGGCTGAGCCGGCTTTGCGACCGCTCCATGAAGAGCCCGGGTCCGGGGGCGCCGCCGGGGGCCTCGCCCGCCGCCGCCGGGGGCTTGGCCAGCTTCGCCGCCCCATTCTTCACTCGGAGCACGGCCCGCGGCGTCTTGGCTGAGGCGGGGGCCGCGGTGAGGCGGCGGAGCGGGACGAGGCGAGTCGGAAGCGCAGCACGGCGCGGAACGGTGCGGAGCGCAGCCACCTGCTGCCGCCCGGCGCTCTGGGCGCCGCCCCGCCCCGCCGCCCCGCCTCACGGCCGCCAGCGCCGCCTCCAATCGCCGGCCGCAAGGGAGGGACGGGCTGGGCCGGGCCCAGCGGGGGGTCCCGGACCCCGCTGCCATCTTCAGGACGGGTTTTCCCGCGGCCATCGGCTCCTCGCACGTCCCCCCCCCCGCCCTCTCTGTGCTCCCCCCAAAATAACCTTGGGGCTTTCAGGCGGCTTATTCCACAACTGGGGGGAAGATAAACGACACGGGGGCAATTTAAAGAGCTTCCCGGCTCCCCAAGCCCACAAAGAGCCGTCTCGGGGGGCAGCGGCTTCTCCGAGGAGTATGCAGAGTAAGGGGCTCCCCCGACACCCGTAGGGAGAGCCGGTCCCCCCACTTCCAAGAGGACGCATCAGCCATTGCCCATCTGAAGGCCCTCATGTGTCAGTCCCCCCCCCCGAGACAGCTGTAGCCAACCAGCCCATGATAGCATTTAATTACAGACACTAAACTCCCTCTCCTTTCCTCCAAGGGTCATGTCATCACCCCCCACCAGCAGCAAAAGCCACCGTTTGGAAGTGTACAAGCCCCTGTGCAGAAAACATAAACCAGGAGGTTTGGTGGGCGAATGGACACCAAGTTAAATTGGAAGGCTGACGCCTGTTGTGGCTCAGCATTTAAACCAGTCCTGCAGCACACTGTTGCTTAGGTGCTGGGGGGATCTTGGGGTGTTCCATGAAGAGATTGAACACCAGTAGATCCTTTCCAAAGGCTACCTTCTGCTACCTGCTCCTGTTGCTTTTCTGACAAGCCTTATGGAGAATTACAGGCTCAAAAGCACCAGCAGCCCACAGGTGCTGTCTAGGGCCTACACACCACAGTGTCACCTGTTCCCACTTGGGGAAGGAAATCCAGCATATCCTCATCTATTCAATGCAACAAAGCTGAGGATGGGATCAGACAGCATGTTTTCTGACAGAGACTCATTCTCCCCAGCAGGGCTGATGTCCTCTCAGAGCACAAAGGAACGTGTTCCTCATGCACTTGGCCTGCCCACACATCACAAGAACCAAACACCATCCCACTGACCCGATGAAGAGACAGGCCTGTTTGCACTAGTGCGTAAATGCACATTAGAGCTCAACATCTTCACGCTGAGAGCGTGGCTATAACTACTCTACACCCAGTGCTGGGGAATAACAGCCTGAAGTGCTGATGCGCATTCCTCCTCCCATGCTGGAGCCCAGCTGCAGACAACCAGAAGACAACCAGACTGGGCATCCTGAGGTCAGTCATTCCAGGCACTGGGCTCAGCCCCACTTCAGCTTCAAAGATGTGATAGAGCTAGAGACTTACAAATACTGCTTCTGCTTTTATTTCTATGCACAGCAAGCAACATGAGAATCATAGCTCATGGTATTGCTTGTACTCTTCTCTCAAATAGCTAACAAATTAATTCATTAAGGGTCTTCCAGCTACTGAAAACCTTACCAGAGCTGCCAGTGTCAGGAAGCAGCAAGAGCAGGGCTGCTCCCTGGGAAGGGGAGACAGGAGAAGCCCCAGCACACGGCAGGAACAACCCCACCGACCAGGCACAGCCCCACACCACAGGAAATAGAGCAAGGTGGTGACATCAGCGGGTCCCATCAACATGCCAGCTATGAGGTTAACCAAGGAAAGCCCAACACCCCTTCAGGAACAAGCCTGAAACAGGCTCACCTACAGCACAGCCCAGGTAAGAACTGAAGGTCCCTGGGGTGAGAGGTTAAATGGAGTTTCAGGGTGGGAGGGTAAATGGGAGCCCCAGATGAGGCTCATTAGGGCAATTAAGGCCTATTAGTGCACTCCCAATCCTGACATCCAGAGTCTTTATTATTGGTGATGCATCAAGAAGAGCAGAGGTCATTTGAATGTCATATGCCAAGATGAGCTTGCAGAGCTTCTCAATAGAAAATATGTTTTTTAATTCAAAAACTAATCAAAATTTGCTCTGGAGTCAGTAAGTTACATGAATTCTTTCATCAAAGCCAGGCTGGGCAGGCAGTAAAGCAGAAGGAACAGAATGAACTTATTACAGACAATGACTCCAGGTCTGAGTTTTGAAAGGCAGGGACATCAGTGAGGAATGTATTACCATATGTTTAAGAAGTGATTTCAATAGCACCAATCAAGGCATTAGGAGCAGCTATAGGACAAATCCAAGTGCAGTAAAACTGTTAAGACAGCTCCTGTCTACCCATGCTGGCAGCACATCTGATCAGAGGAGCAAGAGACATCTGTGAATCAAAATCTGCTTCCAGGTTCCCAGGCACAGGAGCTACCTAGAAGTGCTGAGAGCTGCTTTCTCTTCATTTAAAGCATACAAGGAAAGATTTAAATGCAGAATAGAAATTCAATCTCAGCTTTATGGTGTGATGATCTAAATGTCTCTAGTTTCACTACATGTTGAAAGCATTGTGATGGCAGAGGTACCGGTGCCTAAGGGACAACACAGGCCTGTGGTTTAGATAACTCCTCTCTATTCCCAGTGCTCTTTGTACTTTGTTTTCTTCACCGGTGCACCAGGACTGAAGGCCCTTCTGATTTGAGTGCTTTGGGATCTATCTATGAGGTGCTGAGGAAGACCATGACACACGTGACCATGTGCACCTTTCTCCACATTCCATCCGTCTCCTGGCTTCCCCTCCCTCTGCCGGCGCTGTTTGAACCACTTGCATCTGCATAGCTTCTCAGCACCACTTGGACACATCTTCCCAATGCTCTCTTTGTGTGTTTTGTTCCAAGCTGCTTCCCACCTCCCTCTTTACCATACCTGTGGAAGCAGCCATGCTCAAGTCCTTTCATGCACCCTTCTGCTACAGAAGGGCTTGGGCTCAGTGCTCTCAGCATCATCTTGGTGTCATCTGCCTCTCATTTGCCTCATTCATTTTCCTCCTCAAGGCAGAGACCTGCCCAATTTCTGTAATGGAGGGCTCTTTGATTGTTACTAGGGCCAAAACATCCTAAACCAAAACCATCTGCCTTAAAGTGAGACAAAATCCATTGACAGTAGGAAATCGGATGGACAGTGAAAGGCATAATGGCCTCCAGGTGCCTGGAGGAAGCAGTTTGTTTTGGCTGTCTGTTTAGGGGAAATAAGGATTTGCAGTGAAGCTGGAAACTGTTAGTCCGTAAGTGTTCTTCACTGATCATCATGGACAGAAAGATTCTGGGGAGGAACTTAAAAGAAGTGAGGATAAGGAAGGAGGAAGATTCCTGCGATGTTGTAAATAAACTGAGAGTGCAGCTAAGAACAAATAAACTCAAAAGATTTACCACCTCCAGAAGAGCACGTCTGTGGCTGGTCTAGTGGAAGTGGTTAATTGATTGTTTCCCCAGTGAAGCAGGCTCTGACTGATTGAACCATGGAAAGCTCTGATAGATTTTTCCTTCTGGCTTTCTCTTCCCACCAGTCACATAGCTTGTATTTTTGCCTTGAGTCCTAGGTGTCTGGGTCAGCCCAGGAAGTTAGTTTTTATTTACTAGAGACATGCTGCCCCCTCCCTCTCCCACTCCCCTGTGGTTCTGTGTATAACTGGAAATAATCCCAAACTCCCTGGTTTGTGTACATTGTTCTCTCTGCCCTGTCTGCCCACTGCTTGCTCAAAAAAAGAGTCCCCGTGCTGGGAGCTCAAATGCAGCAGAGAAACAACCCCTGCTAGTGAGAACACATCTCGTGCGTAAATCTACTCAGGGTAAATACAGCATCTGTGAGGGGAAGGGGAGTTGAGCTCCTCCCTGCCTCATGCTACCCCTTCCTTCCCCAGGGCAAAGCTGATGCTGGAGCCAGGCAGTTCATAGTTGGTAGTACAAGATGTTCTCCAGCTCCCAAAAGCAAATGCAAACCTGATCATCCCTGCTCTCCAGGGCTCTGATTGATCTTTCTGGGCAGGCTGGAAGGCAGGAGGTGGGACGTGCTGAGCATGGGTACACACAACCGGTGAATAAACACTGCAGAACGGCCGGGCACCGGCACTCCAATCATGTGGCACCGCATCACTATGGGATGATGCTGAGAGATACTGACTCGTGGGCCCAACTACACCAAGTACCACAGTTTTACTGAGCTTGCTTCTTGGGCCCCTTTATACACTCTTTAACATTTATTATCTATTGTTGTCTGGGTAGAGGGAATATTGCAGACTGATGCCCTGAAGAACCAGGTGTAGTGCAGACAGAGTGAAAGCCTTTCTCTTCCCCAACAGCTCACTGTCTGAGTAGTCAAGGCAAAGAACAGAAGGCAGTATATTTTTTTTTTTATATAAGTTCAGGTTACAAAGCATGGGAGTTTTACTTGGCTTGCCAAAGACCACATAAGGGAAGTCTCTGTTGGAGCTAGGAATTGAAAGCAGATTTCCTGCCTTAATCTCAATCCTACCTTCTGCTTTTCACTAATACAAGCATGTTCTAACCTGAGCAAAATTACATTGTAAGCCAGATGGGCTTTTACTGCATCCGTTGCTGGTTGGGATCCAGGCAAGCCAGGAGTGCTCTGCTGGGCTGATAGCCCAACCAAGTGCTGCCCTGAAGAGCAGCAGAACACTATCCAGAACACTACGCTGTGTGCACAGTGAAGTTCAATGTACACTGTAATAATTGACACCCAAACTCCACCTAGAAGCATGTTTGTTTTCAGTCTTGCTGCTCCTCCACACTTCTCTCCAATACCCTGTTAGAGTCACATCTCTCTCTACCCCTCTTTAGCTATCAGAAAGAAGCCCACAAAGTTGCTAAACCACTAAAGCCAAAAGGATGAGTAATGAGATGCTGAGCTGTCAGTCTTGGGTCCCTCACTAGCCCTGCTTCTTTTCACATTTGTCTAGCCAGCCTTTTCCTGAGGGTTAAGGCAACTCGAAGCCTCACAATATGTGGTGTGCTTTGGTGTTCCTGTTGGCACCTACTGAATCTGGGTGGCTTCAGCCCATTTGGTGACTCCCAAACCCTGGGAGCAGGAGTGTGGGAATGGGTTGGGCACTGCCATGGGGTATAACTCACAGCCCATCATCTGCTTTGCTCTGCCTTCCCAGATGTTGGGGTTTTGATTGGGGTTTTTTCAGTTTGATAGCCAGGATGGATAAAAGGATGTTGCATCCGCCTGATTCTTTTCTGATGACTAAAATGTGGACCCAGACTGATGAAGTGCAGGGTAGCAGTGATCGGCAGACACATGTTGCCTGTTGCAGTATTCAGCCACAGGCAAAAGATAAGAGGAAACAAAAAAGAGGCAACCAAAAGAGAGCAGGAGGCCCAAAAGGAGTCTGGGAAAAAAGTGGAGAACATAAGGGGGTGGGAAGCCAAATAGTGATGGGAGGCCCAAAGGGGGTGAGAAGCCAAGAAAGTCAGCAAATAATGACATGTGAGCTCTGTGTTGCAGGAATTGGTGTGCACCTGATGCTTGAGATATCTGGGAGATGATTTTGTTTGGGTTTGGCTGCAGTCTGTGGCATAAACCCTCCCTTGGAGCAGATACCTCTCTGCGGCTCAGTGAATGGTAGTTTAATTTAGATTTAACGTTAGGATTTGAGTCTTTTAGTTGCCAAAGCACATAATTGTGGAGGAAATGTTCCTCACTACAGCATTCCTCATCTTGGTGTTTCTACTCCCCCAGCAGGGGTGGCAGCTGGGGTCACTGATGCTGCTGAGGTCAGTGGCTTGCAGCTGACCGTCGGCTTTGCACACGTGCTCGGCCCGGGAGGCAGCAGGTTTGTGAGGTATCTTTTTTAGATGAGTCTGCTGAGTCTGTAATAAGAAGAGGACAGAAATAACCCTCTGTGTGGCTTGCTACAGATGGGCTTTAGTACTTGTAAAAGTTGTAGCAAATGGATTTGCTCTGGGTTCAGGTAGACACTGATAGATTCATAGAATGAGAGGTGATGTGATGGAGCGGCTACAGCAGAATTGCATCTTGGAGGGAGAAACCACTGCAAGCACTTGAGGATACTTCAAATGTGTTGCTGTCTTGCTCCTGCACCTGTGCCGAGGCTGCTCTCAACCAAAAAAGCGCTTTTGTGTCCTGTAGTGCAGGGCAAGACCGTGGAAGCCAGTGGAGAAAGGGAAAAGGTGCTTTTTCTGTATCTCAAAAGCCAGCAACAGTTTGGTAATATGTGTTCGTATTTTTATGGTACTGCCACAAGGGCTGCTTTTCCCCTTTTTCTTCTTTGCCTTGTGTGTTCCCTCTCTCCTTCCTCCAGGCTGTGATAACCATGATCCAAAATGAAAGGAAGATTCTCTTGTCTGTGGTTACCAAAGGGCTATATTTGTTATACATTATGCACATTTTTCACGAGGCAGCATTTTTTGCTGAACTCGAGAGGAACAACGTTACATAAGAAGCCCCTAACAGATTGTTTGTAGAAGACTGTACAAGACAAATAATTTGAAGCTGTGACTCAAACTGTGTAACCACAAACTGAAGGCAAGACCAGTTATGATCAACCAAGTGATAACACAAGTTTTATCATAATACCCTAAAACATTGCATCAACTTGAAAATAAACAGAGATGTCAAAAACCTGCCATAGTCTTCACCTGCAAGCTCATATTTAGCTTCTTAACTCCCTTCTGTCTTCTGACATAACCCATCCTAAGCCCAAAAATAATGTGCTCTACCTTTCAAAATGCCTTGTCTATTATATGCCATTAGCAGGCTGCTCCTTCAAGTGTTATAACTCCTCTCTTAATTCTCTAAGTTTAGAAAACTATAAGAGGAAATGTATGGGATTTTGTACTGGGAAGAATGTGTATCTGAAAGTTTCAAATCAAAGAAACATGATAATATTCACTACAAGCATATCTTGGAAATATATTTGTACACTGATTGCTTAAGTAGTCTCAGAGCTATTCTATTTCTTATCATCTGTCTGTAAGGATACATTGGCTCTGGTAGTACCAGTAAAAACCCAGATAATGTTTTCATGTTTTTATGACTATATTTCACACCAAGTCCTTGAATGTATAACTCAATTTCTTATCTCACCAGTCTTATTTTTATTCCCCTCTTCACATTTAATTTAATCTTTTTTTTTACAGTTGCAAACTCATCAAATCGTTCACCTTTGTCAATCTTTTCAAGGGCATCGTTGTCAACATTCCTAATGCAATTCAGCCTGGGTTTCACACTCTTTGCCAAGGAGAATTCTTCAGATTCATCCAAATTGCTTTCAATCTTAAAAATATTAGGCCCACTCATTCAAATACTCAGTGAAAATACTGTAAAAATGTCTACTATATTTTTTTACTTTCTCTGCCAAAAGACCCCCTGACTTGCAAGTTCAATTCTTGAGTGTTTACCATTATTGCCTGAAAACCTGCCCTTTTCTTACCTCAGTTCTTATCATTAAGGGCTTGACATTCCCCATCTCACAAAGATACTGTGTTCTGTTTCCTTGACTCTAGTGGAAAACAACTTCAGTTTGCTTTGGACAAAGTGGAGTTGCAGCAGTGATTCAGGACAGCTGAAAAATTGCTTCACTAAAATAGGACACTTGTCATATGAAAGAAAATATCATTTGAATGCATCTTGGAGGTCAATAAATCTGCTGCTAGCTGGCTACAGAGGTAACTACCTTGTCTTACAAGGTCCAAGAATTGCTTTTAGTTTATTTCAATAAAATTGTGGGGGATGTAGAAATATGTGAAGGAGCACCATCAATTATGCATCGACATGTATTGTACCAGCTCTTCTTTGGACCCTTTGTGGACTGGGAGGACAGTACAGTGCCCATCCTGAAGGTTCAGGATTTGTTTGGGTTTTTTTCAGTTTTGTAAACACTGTCTTGGTTTCTCTCCCTCCTGCCTGTCTAAAATTCATGTCATTAAAGGAGGCGGGAATTTGTTTATCCAGCATCTGCCCAAGGTCTTAGTGGACTGGTGACATGCTCCTCAGCATTTGCACCAGCTCACTGTGGGGATCCAGTGGCTCAAATCCACTTTCATTTCTTCATGAACAAAGTGCTTGATTAAACTTGTATGTGTCATGATGGTCTGTGTCAGCTCTGACAGAGGCATACCCCGTTTCCCAGGGCTGGTGCACCGACTGTGCTCTCATTCTGTCCAACACCCTGCACCACCAACTGCTCCAGTTTCAGCCTGAGCACAGAAGAGCTCTTTCTCCAGCAGATGCTCTGCTGCCCTGAGACAGATCACTTATTGGAGCAGTTGCTTAATTTTGCTTTTCAAGGCAAAATACACTTTTGTGCTAGAGCCCTGGATGGAGTCTGGAGGAGGTTCTCCCCCATGTACGCGCTTCCCTCAGTTGCCATCAAGTGCCCTGATGCGTGGAAGAGCCCACCTGGTTCTTCCTCAGGCAGGAGGCAGAGGCAGGAGTGTCTGCCAACCAGAGCAAAATCTGGAAACTGGATCCATCTCCAAAAGCCCTTGATTTTTAATCTGCTTTCTGCCTGATTTAGCTATTTTGTGAAACAATCTCAGCAGTGAAAAGCCTTTTCAGAATAGAACAGAAAGGATTTCTTTCTCCTGAAAACACTGAAACAAGATGTTTTGCTGCTGCCAGATCTTTTTCTTTGTTTGTTTCATTTCAAAACAAAATTCCAGTGAAATGCAGTCAATTTTGTGAAATACTTTGATTCTGATGGGTCCACGTATGCTGGCTTAAATATTTCTCTGGCTATCTGCATTTGGGAGAAGCAGGAGGGAAGGCAGACCAGATATCACACAGTGCATTGCAGAACCAGAGATCTGGCACCCATCTGACAAACAGCCCTTGGCAGTGTGGGAGCGTGGTGTGGGTGCCTCCAGGGCTCGGGAAGGGATATGCTGAGGAAGAAGGAGAGTCATGAAAACCTCTTGGATGACAGGTCCATGGAAACCACTGATGATCTGGCTCTGGTACCAGCCTCTGGTGCTGGCTTTCCAAGTGATCTCAAGCAAATGTCTGTGGCCCAATGACCTGTAAGAAGGCAATAATGGAGTTACCTTGGTTTGCTGAGAATTAAGCTTTTTAAGGGTTTTGTTTTGCATTGTACTGAAGAACACAGCCCTCATCCAAGTTGCAGGCTCTGTGCAAAGCAATCAAGAAGAGTAATTGCCTGGACCTGCAAGCTTTTGTTAAGACAGGCAGTGGCAGAAGAATTTAAATGCAGATCCCACCATCCTCCAGACAAAAAAAGGAATCCAGGCTTTGCAAAGTCAAAGAGAAGCGGTTTTGTCCTCCTGGGAGCTATAAAATAGGTTGGGATGCCAAAAATAACCTGCTAATAGATATAGATGCTTAAACTCTTTTACTGAGACATGAAAACTTGAGCTGGGTTTAGTACAAGACACTTGTTTAGTGTCACTGTGACCTTCTGCAGATTTCCCACCCCAGCTTTAACCAAATTACAGATGAATCCAGTCTGTCACTTCATTGCTTTTTTTCTGGCTCTTGTGATGAGCTGGGTCTATGCTGCAAAGCTTCCTCAGTAAGATTCAACTTGTCTTTGTAATGTCTGTCTCTCCTCCATGAATTCAGTTGCATGAAAACCTAGTTCCCAAGTAATTGGTCCATGTCGTCAGGGAACGGGGAGGAATTTGGGCTCTGATTCTCAGAAACACAAATGAAATGGAAGCTTCTCACAGGTTGTTTCGGGGCTTGGGGTCAGTGCTTCTATTGCTTTAGGGTCAGAGAGCCAGCTGGCTGAGGATGTTTAACAGTTTCACACCTGCATGGACAGCCCAGAAACCCATGTCAAATTTCAGACAGAAGATATTTCACCCTCCTAAGGAAGTAACGGCCCAAGTTTTTTCTAAGGGAAATGATCTAAACTGCAAATCAAGCCGGCAAATTCCTCCTCTAGAGACCATTCTGTTGGGCACAGGAAAACAGAGCAAAGCATTTGAACAGTGGCCTCATCTTGGGAGCATTTGGGTGTCTGTAGTGCTGGGGCTCAGGGTGCTGTAGTGAAGTGGGGAGTGTCCCAGCAGGGTTTCACATCTGGTTCTAAGCCTGGCTCTTCTTGCCCAGCCCTTCCAGCAGCAGCCAAGTGTCCCAAAAGCCTGACTCAATCCCACCGGAGTTTGCCTGAGCCAAGCCAGGATGAAGCATCCGTCTGTCCCTCCTTCCCAGGCTCTCATCTGGCCCTCATCTGGAGGGCGATGCCTCCACGGACCTGTCCTGGAGCACACACAGAGAGTAGCCCCAAGCTCTTTCCATGGAAGCAGAGGAGACTAGAGGCAGGAAGTGAAGGGAAGGAGGGGATGAGATGTGGAGGTTGCTCCTTCTTTTCCTCACCTTTCTCATGCCAGCTATTGCATATTGCTCATGCCCCTTCCTAGTCTCAGGAGTGCCAGACCCTGCTTTGTGTTTTGGAGAAGCTGTGAGTTGGCCGGAGGCAGGGTTTCAGCTGGGGCGGAGGGCTCGGGGGAAAGATCAACAGTCTGATATTCAGGGCTGGGAATGATCACATCTCCTGTTCCCTCTGCCCTCGATCCAGCAGCACCCGAGCGGACGTGAGAGAAGAGGCGGCAAAGGGCATCACTGGAACAAAGAGAGATAAACAAAGGATAATCTTTCAGGCAACAATTCATCATTTAAAGCCAAGGCAGAGAAACAATTTCCCAGCTAGCACAGCATTAAACAGATGGACTAAACCACTTCAGCAGCAAGCAGGTGTCTCAGGGCTCAGAAAACCCATCTGGCCATGGCCACAGGACGATTATCCCGGATGGCTCAGGTGTTTCCAAGCCTGGATGGCCAAATCCCTCTCTGTAGCCACTGCTTTTATGGATTTATTTATTTGCACAGAGGGCCAGCAATGCCTGCAGTGGTACAGCCCCTGCCTGAGGACCAGATGCTCTCCTGGCGAATCATTTCCATTTGCAAGATCTCACATCAAGAGAGCAAACATGAGCCATTCATGCTGCCTTCGCCCCAGCCTCCTTCTCTGTTCTCAGCTCTGCCCTGGCCTTGCCCCTGCCAGAGTTACTATGTTGTTGCAGGGTCAAAGGACACAATAACTGGTTTAGTCTCCCACTGATTTGCCTGGTTTGCTTCAGGCAGAGTTCTTGCTTCATTCAGGTTGTGTCAGAGGTGGCACAAAAGCTGGCAAGTAGAAGAGTAAGGCTCAGGAGTTGGTTAGTGCTGCACTCTGGCACTTCCATAGATTTTATGAAGCCAGAGAAGGGTCTTTGGAGCACTTTGTTGGAAAAAATCCCCAGGTGAGGTTCTGAGGAGTGCAAGGGGTTTGTATTGCACCTGGGAGGTGCTGGGTTGGAGTCTGCTACACCACTCCTGTGAGCAGCCCAGCTCCCCTCCACCACTGCCCACCCAGGCTGCAGACCCAGCTGAGCTGCCATCCAGGCCCAGAGGGAGGCCAGGGCTGCAGGGAGAGGGAGGTGTCTCTGAGCACACTACCCTGGCTGTGTCAGGACATCTCCATCAGTGGGGGACAACAGCTCCAGAGCCATGTAGCATCCAGTAAGCATGAAAACATCTTTCCTTTCCTCCTCCACCCAGGAGTTTCACGTGTAGGTACTGCTGGGTGCTGGGGCAGCCTGCTCATCTACTCTGAAATGCTGTCAAGGAGGAGGATGAGCTTGGAGCTGCCCAGAGGCTGCTGATGCTGCTGTTGCCGTTGGCAGGCTGTCACTCTGACACCTCCCTATGCAGAGCTCTGACATCAGATACCTCCGACAAACTGCTGTCAGTCAAAAGACTTTTCACAAACAGGGATGGTGACAGTTTGCAATGCAGCCACCACTCCTGGCCTGGCTTCTTTCCCTTTTCTTTTTTAAGCATGCAGATTTATATTTTAAATTGCTGGTCCATTAATGACCTCCTGAGCGAATGAACCTTCCCATGGTGTCTAGAGCTGTGTCCTCTCCTCTGCCTGTCCCAACTACCACAGACCTTGGGACTAGCCCTGGCCCCAGGGAGCCACCCTGCAGCAAGCAAGAGCCCAAAGCCTTGGCTCTGCCAACACCACAAAGCTCTCAGGAGCCAGAAGTGTGGGAGATGGTGACCAGAACAAAACCCTCCATCTCCTGGGGCTGATCATGCTGAGGAGATGTCAGAGATTCTGCAAAGGCTTACTCCTCTCTTCCCCTCCCATTCATCTTTTGTTCCTTTCTTTTCCCTTCCTCCTTGCTGGAGGAAAGAAAGCTGACCTCTGCTTTAGAGATCCTGGCTGCTCCGGTGTGAGGCTCTCAGGGAAGACAGAGGTCACCAGCGTTTAGGCACCCACACAGGCAGGCAGCTCAGGCAGCCTGGTGCCCTTGTATCTTCAACCCTGAGCTGGATCCCAGGAAGTGTAATACTTGCTGGAACATGTCAGTAAATCCCCCCTGTGCTACAGGAGGTCACCTTCCCTAATCTACAATGTCCAATTGCATAACTGAGATACTGAACAAATAGCTTAAATTTAATCTTTGTTTTCTTCCATCTCAAGCATGGCAAATCAATTCCTGGGCAAGTACAGCTTCAGCGCGGGGCTGGGAGCACACACTGGTCACGCTAACCTCCAAAAGAGCAGAAAAAATGACATAAAAGCACCGAGTGAGGTTTTACAGCCTCTTGCAGGACCTCTCCCTGTCCAACAGCACTCCAGAGCTGGGGTTTTGATGCCTTCAGCAGAAGATCTGCACTAGAGGACAAGCCTTGCTGCTCACCACGGCACTTCAGGTGCAAGGCTGTGTCCAGGTGAGAACCTGGGGCAAAGGCAGGAGACGTTGCTCCAGATGTCAGCAGATGGGTGCAGTGTTGTGAGGCAGCAGCTCTCATCTTCTCTGAAACCCTTCCACCCCATCCAGCACCAGTGGGAATGTGGCTCCCTCTCTGTAGATTAAAGACAGCAGAGAAAGGCACGGGGCAAGGGGCAGCAGGGCTTCAGCTGTGCTTGGAAGGTGTCCTGGTGGCAATGTGGGTGATGGGAGGCAAAGCGAGCAATTCACTTCTCTTGTTTCCGTCCCCACTCATTTTTCTTTAGTTCATTAATGACCTTTCATACAAGAGCAGGGATATTAATAGGGTGCTTCAGTTCTGAATGTCCCCATCTCCCCTCCCCACTCCTCCTCTCTCGCCACTTTCTGGCACTCTGACAGCTTCCTTCACATTAATTAAAACAAATAACAAGCTTATACAGCTCATCAGGGTAATTAAAAAACTAAACACACCAGCCATCTCTTGCCCCAGTCACTGTACTGAGCAAAACCAGCTCTTTTCTCCCTGCCATAGTTTCTCCCTCTCCCTGTTGGAATAAGGATGTGCCTTAACTGTCCATCCTCAGCCCAACACCACTGTGGGGAGGAAATGCTGTGCCTCTAAGCACCCGCTGGGTCCTGCCTGATCCGCTTCCCTGCCCTGAGCTGCTCTGGATGGTGTCAGGCCCATGTCACGAGCTGTCACTCTCCTCTGCATGGCACAGATGTCCCAGGTGCTTTGAACCCTGGTTAGCACTCCCCACTCTCTCCAGCACAGATCAGGCTGCATCTACCCCAGCTCTGCAGCAATATCTCACTTACTGCCTCTGGCATCCGTCTCCCGGGGCGAGGGAGGGATAAATAGTATCCTGGCACACTGTGGTTTGCAGCTAAGCCCTGAAATACAGCCTCCTGCTGAGCTCCTCTGCACGCGGGGCTGCAGCTCAGCCCTTCGCACGGGGAACACTGTGCAGGTCTCACTGCTGCTTACGGCTTAAGTCAGGCACCAAAATTCCAGAGCAAATTCATGTTGCCTGCTCTGTTAGTGGAGAGTCTTGGTGTGGGCTCCCATCAGAGAGCGGGAGGGGGCCGGTGCAGAGCTGGCTGGGGGCTCAGGCCACTCACAGGGATGGGAAATAATTCTGCAAACGGATCCCAAACAGCTGGGTTCGCATGGGCACATGTGTGGCAGGAAAGTACCTCCATGGCTTCAAACCAGAGCAGCCAGTGTGAGTTTCCAAGGGAAACACAGCAGAAATACTTCTCTCTCCAGGCCACTGAGTCCCTGCTCCTGGAACAGCCAGGGAGCAGGGGGCTGCTCCCCACCCCACAGAGCATCTTCTGCACATGTATTAAAAGCGTTAGACTCAAATCTCCTAATTTACCCTGAATTTTTCTCTGTAATAGTATTCATAGTGGGAGCCATCTGGACTGGGTACTTTATTAGCTTAGAATAATTCAGCTGCTTTGCTGATCTCATCCCATTTCATAGGGTTCGCTCCAGTTTCCTTGCGGTGCAGCCTGAGACAGGGCAGCGCTGCTGCCCTCGCTTTCCTGACTGATGGATGTCCCATCATCCAGGACCCACAATGGGGCAGCCACCTCCGTGCAGCTCCCATCCCTCTGAACACAAGCCCACAGGGCTCCGTAAAGTCTCAACTCTCTTAGCAGGCAGGTGGAGTGTGCTGAATCCACTGGGGTTTCCCATTGGCAAGGCAGAGGGGACCTCAGCGGGTCCCTACAACTCCTCACAAACCCTTCCCACTCCCTGGCAAGGGGCAGAGCTTGGCAGTCTCCAATGGCACAGCCATTCAGTGACATCGGGGGCCTTCCCCAGCCCCCCAGGAGCCCAGCAAGTGAGGCTGCTCCTCAGCCATGGCAGCTGCTTGCTGCCCCAAACCCCGGCCTTGTTCAAAGCCATAATTGAGTCCTTATCAGCCTAAATGATTAAATTGCCATCTGTTGAGAAAAACCAATTTGCCAGCAAATTTCCTTCTGCTCAGCCTGTAGCACTAAGTGGTCTGCAGGCTGGTGCCATGCTTCCTGAGCACACACGGGGGAACAGCTCTCATGGACATTGTGTTCCTCTCCTCTCCTCTCCTCTCCTCTCCTCTCCTCTCCTCTCCTCTCCTCTCCTCTCCTCTCCAATCCTCTCCTCTCCACTCCTCTCCTCTCCGCTCCACTCCGCTGGAGAACCACGTGAATGAGATCATCTGCTCCAAAATTACTCACACTGAATTAATCACCCAGAACGGCAGCAGCCGCAGTGGGAGTGAGCCGGGGTCACCGGGGAAGGAGCTGGTGGCTTGAGGAGGAGGAAGCAGCCCCATGGCAGGAATGGTGCTGCCTGGGCAAAAATGCCAGAGGGAAGGGCCCTTCCTTTTCCTTCTCTGCTGCTGACCCGGGGCTTGTGCAAGGTGTGTGCTGCAGCTGGAGCTGTGTGCAAAGCCCAGTGTGCCCAGTCGGTTTTCCCTCCCAGGCACGAGGCATGAGGATCAGGGGCTGTCAGTGAGATGTGCAAGGTGGTCCCATGCTGCATCCCTGCGAAGGTCATATTGCAATGCTGGGGAAAGAGCAGTGGGTACACGGGCACTAGTACCAAGCCCGCTGTGTCGTGCTGGAGAGCCTGGCTGTGGCCTCAGCAGGGCCATTTCCCCATGGGGAGCCTCGTCCAGCGGCTCCCTCCACACAGAGCCAGCACTGCACACAATGGGGGTTCAGTTAAGGCTGATAGAAAAGTGCGGCCACCAGAAAACATCCAATTACTTCCCTCTGTCACCATAAATTAGAAGTGCTCGTTCTGCCAAGCAAATCAGACTTCTCTCTAATAACAAGCCAGCTCTGAACTAGGTGAATATTTCCCTGCCCATTGCCCTCCTGGTGACCAGGCAGAGCAGTGGGCAGTGGGCAGGGAGGATGGTACCAGGAGTAGCAGCCAGTGTTTGTGAAGCTGTTTGACAGAAAGGGGCCTTTGCCTGGGTCGGTCTGTAGCAGCAGGTGACTGCAGGCACAGTGGCAGCACAAGGAGGTGCTTCCACAGCTCTCTGTGATAGCAGTGCTATCGAATAATTTTAGCAGTGCTCCTCCAATAATTTTTAATACACACGTCCACAGTGCCCGGGATGCTCTCAGCAGGTGCAGGTCCCTGGTACCCACATCAGGTCCATGCACGCTGCTGCCTCGGCTTCCCCTCAGCCTCTCCTGATGGAAAGTGAAAAGGGAAAAAGGTCTTTGGGACTGGGCACAAGCTGGAATTGCCCACAGTGACCCAGTTTAGGAAACTGTGTGAATCCCAGCAGAAATAAGGCAATTGCACTGGGCTGGAAAGGGCAAAGCATCACACGGAGCTGGGGAGAGTGACCCATTATAGAGCAGCGGGTGAGCCAGCATCCCAGCAGTGAGATGTGACAGGGAACAGACCATTTCTTCTGCCACCATGTCAGCCGTGACAGTGCCTGGCCCCCACGGGGCTCGGCAGCCTGCACAGGAGCTGTGCCCAGCTCAGGCACAAAGACACAGCCCTCCTCCTGCTGCCACAGCCAGCACTGGGCACCAAGCACTGCACCAGCTCTGGACCAGCTTTGCCTCTCTGCCAGCACCTAGAGAAGTGGGGAGCCTGAACAGCAGCAAATGCACTTTTTCACAGCTGGGGCTGAAGTGCTTCTGGTGCCATGGATCTGACCCACAAATGCCTCAGTGTGCACTTGGTAATTTACTTCCTGTCCTAGGCTGCTCCGTCCTTCTCCCAGCTCCTGGCCTCCATGGCTCATTTAATGATGTGATCTAGATCCATGTTTCCTGGCATAGTCCTACATCCCTGGTAGATAAACTGACACTCCCATGCTTGGGCCCGGCGATCAGAATAAGTTACTTCCCACAGAGGATCTCAAAGCACTTTGCATTTGTCACCTCACTTACAGAGGTGCACAGACTAGAACAGGTTTGTTAAACATCATCCAGCAAGACGAGCACTCGCAGCCGGGTGACCGGCAGGACGGACGGGCTGCAGGGGAATGCTGCAGGGGCACAGAGGGGCCTGCACTGCCTGCATCAACCCAGGACGCTCGCTTTTGCTTCCCCGAGTATTTTTGCAGACTGTGTTGTTCTAATAACATGACACTACCCGTCACACAGCAGTGGAGGGATGCTGCGCTGTTGCTGGGGACAACCAGCTCCATTCGGCTCTGAGCTCAGCTGCTGATCCCAGAGCTGGCTGCCAGCTGCATGAGGCCACCTAAATTTGAGATGTTAAAGGGGAAAAGCATTTGTCCCAGCTCCTGCCCTCTCCTCTACTGTGATGATGCTAACTCCAAATCAACATTTGTCTTGCACAGATATGTCCATTGCACACCAAGACATAGAATCATGGAATGGTTTGGGTGGGAAGCTCACCTGGTCCACCCCCCCTGCAGGGAGCAGGGACATCTGCAACTAAAGCAGGTTGCTCAGAGCCCTGGCCAACCTCACCTGGAATGGTTCTAGGGATGGGGCATCGACCACCTGTCTGGGCAACCTGGGCCAGGCTCTCACCACCCTCAGTGTAAAAAAATTCCTCTTTATATCTAATCTACATCTCCCCTCTTTTAGTTTATAACCATAACCCCTTATCCTGTCCTAAAAGGCCCTTCTAAAAGGATTGTCCCCACCTTTCTCATAAGCCCCCTTTAAGTACTGAAAAGCTGCAACAAGGTCTCCCTGGATCCTTCTCTTCTTCTTCTCTTCTCCTCTTCTCCAGGCTGAGCAGCTCACATGATGTCAGTGTGTTTGGATTAACTTGTCAGGTGGAACATAGATAGCTGTGGACCCAGGCACAGGCATGAGACCCCAGCAACCCCCACAGCTTCTGCTCCCCATGTCCGCTGGCTGGCACAAAGCCACCACACATGTCCAGCCAGGGCTGTGGCCACCTGGGCATAGGAGGTCACACAGGGGGAGCTGGGCTTTGCTCCCTTCAGCTCTAAGAAAATGAGGAGGTTGCTCCCCCTGCGAATGTTTGTGGTGCATTAATACAGCGATCAGATCAAAACAGGGATGCTCAGACATGCACTTCTCAGTGTGAGTGCAGGTGGAAAGGGAGGGTTCTCAGTGAGGTGTACGTGTGTGAGTGCTCAGGGCCTCTTTGGGGTTTTAGTAATACTGGGGAAATTAGATATTTTCGCCTCCTTTTGGTGCTTTCTGGATAATTGCATGCCTTAATGAAATGCTTGCATCTGAGCTTTAAGTAGTCAGCAGCCCAGATAAGGTCCAAATCCATTTTGTTCATGTTTCGCCCGTTTCAGAGAATCCAAACTATTTTGGGGGATTTATGCCCATCATAAAAGCAAGCTCCTGTCCCAAAACTGCCATAATAAGGTATGGCTGAAAATATAAAGATTTAATAAAAACTTGTGCAGTAATTTGGCTCTTAATCCCAAACACAATCTCTCCCCTCAAGTAACTGCAGTCCCTGCAAGATTAAATTCTCCCTACATATTGTTTGTAAGTCTGATACCTTCTATCAAGCTTAGCTGGGTTTTAAGTTCTTAAATCCTGGCTCTGTAATTGCACATCTTATTCAGTTTGTGATGCAAAGAGTTCCCAAGGAAGCTTTTGTAAAGATTTCTTTGTATCTGACAGTACTGTGGGACACTTCTATGTATTCTGAAAGCCAGGCAGTGCAGGGAATGTGAGAGGTCGATGCTTTCTAAAAGCAAAAGGAGACCGTGGCTCATGGTCTCATGTTACTGTTGAGCAGCAGGCCCCAGAAAAAATCAGGACATCTGCAAATTGCTCTTGAACTGACTGCTTCATAAAGGATGAAGAATCTGTTCCTCAGGCACAAAGGGCTTGGAGAAGGTAGGAATAGTCACCCTTTCTTGCCCTGGGCTTCATTTTATTCCAGTAATTAGCAAAATCCCAATTCACAATGTATCACTGAGTAGATCTTTTAAGTGTGGGCTACAAGGAGAAACAGGCAGTGATGAGAAGAGGCCTGAAACTCAGAAGACCTGGTGCAGTGCCAGACTCTCCCAGATGACCTCCAGAAAGTCCTTTGATCCTTATATCCCCCCAAGAAATGCCAGTAAGGAGCCATTCCTCTCTCCTGCTCATGTCAGCCTGAGCTGCAGCCCCTTGGGGTGACACCTGCGCTCTGGACTGGCAGGACAATGCTCCATGTCCAGCTGAAGCTGCAGAGAGAAGGGCACAGGGCTTGTGGGGTGAGGTGCTCACACTGCCTTGGTTTTTATGGGCTTCCTCAGCCCAGGAACACGCAGTGCTCCCTTCCCAGGGCTTAGTCTGCTTTAAGCAGTGAGGGTAGCTGCTAGGGCAGTCTGGCCACAGTCGGGGCTTTGACTCCCCCATCTCCTGCTACTTTATAGTGGTCATCCCTTTCCTGGGGTCTCAGGCAGGAGCCTTTTCCTTCCACTGAGGGCTGTTTCAGAATCCAGGAGCACATTGTCGGCACCCCAGGCAGAAGTATAGGGATGGGAAATTACTCTAAGAGAAGTCTTGTGGGTGAAGCTCTGTCCTAATTCCCTGTTTGGAGCAGGAGGTTTTGTCTGCATCACCAAGAAGACACCTGTAATGTGGGCTCTTCTCAAAGCAGCTGCTGAGGAACAGTGAGGAAACACAGCCTCAGCACGGAGAAAATACCCCTTGGCTTTATCACACCTTGCTTGGACAAAAGCAGAATCCTGCAAATGAACATTCACTGTGAAGGACCAGTAATGGAGGTTTTGTCCATCCGAATCTCCCCAAAACACCTGCTTCCCTGGGACTCGCTGAAGAAATGCCCTGAAAACTGTGCCACTGCAACAGGCTGCGTCTCCCTGCATCTCGCTCACTCAGCAAAACGTCACAGCCCGGTTATATTTAAGTCCTCAGCTTGAATATCATTGTTGTAACCTCCTATGCTATCTGCCTGGGCAGTGTCATAATTAATAGTGCCCTTGCTTAGAGTACAAGTGGAACATGTGATGGCTCAGCTAGCTATAAATCACGACAGAGTTTCCATCTGGTCCAGTGTCTATTTATACCTCACCAGCCCCAATTAACTTTGAAACTTGGGGCTGGTGGTTAAGGAGAAAAATAGTTCTTGAAAAGTGTGATGGGATACGCAGTGATATGGATGGGATAGAGGTGGTGGTGGCTGCTCGCTTCTCCACAGAGGGAACTGCACAGCCCAGTGCTCTGAAGGACACCACAACACAGCTCTTGAGACCAGGTTGGCCTTTGAATTGGTTGAGCACCAGCTGTGACATCCCCATGAACACACAGAAGTTCGGGGCCGATAGTAAGTCCTGGATCCCAACACACATCCCCTAAAGCCACAGTTGCCCACCTGCCCCAGGCACTGCAGGCCAAGGCCCTGGTTCCATGTCTCAGCCAAAGCCAGTGGCTCCACTGTGCCAAGGGGGTTGTAGATCAATTCCAGCAGGACCAAAGCAGAATGAGCTCTTTGGAAAAGCATCAGTGGGAACAGGCTCTGCCAAGGGAGGGTCTCCTCCATGAAGAAGCCTGGTCCACCAGGCTGATTGCACTTCCCTGTCAGTCATACCAGGTCAGCTGCATGAGGCTGATGCCTGCAAGTGCTTCTGGGTCTGACTCCCCAGCCATATAACTGCTGCTTTTTCAAAAATCAAGCTGCTGTCAGTAGAGATTGGAGGACTG
This sequence comes from Megaceryle maxima, assembly GCA_024605025.1. Classification (NCBI taxonomy): domain Eukaryota; kingdom Metazoa; phylum Chordata; class Aves; order Coraciiformes; family Cerylidae; genus Megaceryle; species Megaceryle maxima. The sequence goes on along the minus strand of JANHGN010021361.1, from coordinate 150,427 downwards.
AAGCCCAGCATAAGCCAGCCAAGGGAACCAATCAGAGTCTTGACAAAATAGCACAACATCATCCTAGGCACATCCAGTTTCCTTCAATACAGGCACAAAAGTGAGCCAGGAGGACTCGGCCCAATCTGAGAAGACTCCTCAGCAAAGACTCCAGCACTGCCTCCCTCAGAAAGTGCCAAGGTTTTCCTCCTGGTTTAGGGACCTGTAGTGCCCCTTGCCTGATGCACACACCAGCCCAGCATCAAGCCCACATCTGCCAGCTATTGAGTTAAAGAGCACAAGCCAACCTGGGGCTTGGCAGCCCTGAATCATCTGGAGAAGTCTGAATTCAGCAGGTTCCATCCAGCTCTGAGGAAGATCACAGATGTGAGGCTGAAGCTGCTGTGGGTCGGTCTCTGCCACCACTAGAGCCCTTGGTTTTCTGATGCTGCTCCTGTGTCAGTGGGTTCTTAACACCAGCTGAAGGCTGTGACTCCCTGCTCTGTCCCTGAAGTATTTTGTGGTCCATTGCTGCAACCCATCTACATCTTCCTCATCAGGTTCTGGGGCTGGTTTGGGCTCAAGTCCCCATGTGCCATTCCAGCAGCATTCAGGTGTGGCTGCAAAAACTTACCTTGGGACTGGCACGGGGTGTAACATGGACCAGAGCAAAGAGGCCAGTGGAGCTCCTGTGGACTCTAGCAGGAGGGGCTATGGCTGGGACACAATGGTGAGGGATGGTGCAAGGACTACCCGGGCCATAGCATCCCCTGGGCAGATCCCCAGCTCCCTGGGGCAGTGGAGTGGCTGGGGAAGACAGGGTGCAGAAGGCATGCAGGGGACCATAACTCCCTCTCCACCCATGCTGGATCTAAGCCCCAGCAAGGGGCACAGGGCAGAGATGCTGTGCTGTTGCCTTCCTAAAAAAACCCGTCAAATTCTGTGCCTGGTTCTTTGATACTCCCCTTCTCCCTTCTTCCCTCCCTCCCTTCCTCCCTCCCCCCCTCCATCTTTTCAGCTCTAATGCTCTTGCAGCAGTGTTACTCCTGGAGCCCTGGCTGGCTCCCAGCTCAGGTAATTACACACTGTCTTCTGGTATTTGAACAGGATATTTGTTCTCCTGGATTTTCTGGCCTGCCCACCTGCGCAGTGCTGCAGGCAGCCTGTCACCCCGAGCCAAGGCAGTCACCCCAGTGTGTCCAGCTCCAGCGCTAAGTGGGCATTTTGTAAACACAGGATTATGTAGATGCCTTCCCCAGGGAGCCCGGGTGGGCTGTAGGACCTCCTGGGCTGGACACAGTGCCCTGTGCAGGTGCAGAGCTGTGGCACTATCCCTGTTCCCACCTCAGCAGGACCCCATTCAGCCCGGATTATTTGCTGAGAAAGCTCCTAGCCTCCCCAGTCCCTCTTTAAAAGGGTTCACACCATGTGTTTGTGGCTCACACCGTGTTACCTCTTCCTGTTTGCTAGAAACTTTCTCTTCTGTTTAGGTTAACTGTTCACAGAAGCCATTTCCAGCACTTACAGCACATATCTCACAGGAGGGTAAGAGAAACTGAGTTAATGTAGGTCTGCTCTGCTTTAAAACCCACCAGGAGATGATGAGGAGAGTGGTAGCATTGAGCCCTTTGCCTGCACTCCATAACAGGCCACTGTTGAGCCAGAGCTGGGGATTGTCCACCTGCCTCTGAGCTTGTTTCCACCAAGCTCTTGGGTGCGTGTGGATCACCCTGCTGCAGCCTGCTCCACAGCAATCAGAACAAGCTCGAGGGAGGAAAAAGTCCTACTTTCTAGCAGATCAGATCTATTCTTGTGCTTTATTGGACTCCCCATAAAGGAACCTCACAGAAAGTTGGCAGCAGTTTGCTTTCTTCTGCAGAGTTGCTAGAGCAGGGATGTCTCATTAGCTGAAGGTTTGCAGCACTGCAGGGAGGAAGAAGTAAGTTCTTGGAGAAAAAGTGGAGCACAGTCCTGATCCCTGAGGGGAAAGGCCCTGGATGGTGGAACTCAACCCTGTGCTGTGAGAAGCCACCTTTGCCTGTGCTACCTGAGAGCTGCAGAACACCTGTTAAGCTCAGCCTGCCTCGCGCAGGAAGGAATTGGTTTTGCCATCCAGGCTGGACTCGGCATTCCAGCCTCTTGCTAGGAAGAGTCCAGGGGCTTGATGCCTTCTGCTTTGTGGTGCACACACAAAGCAATGCAAGGTGTTATCAGCCTCACACAGCTGCACTCGAGTCCCAGTTTGCAGCAGGTCAGCTGAGGGGCAATCTTATAACTCCTTCTGTCCAGCTTCTGCTGACTGCAGCAGGGCTCTGGGCTTTGCCAAAGTGGTCATGGTGCTGTCAGGCTGCAGCCGATTAGTGTAAAACACTGGAGAATAAGAGCTGCATGAGAAAGCCACATCTTCCTTCCTGGGAAGTAACTCATGAATAAGCACTGCATAAGATTGACAGTCTTTTCTTGCACAGTCGATGGATTTAAACTGGGTGGTAGACAGGTGCCAAGCAGCCTGGGAACCAAGAAAGATGCCTGGCACAAGTTAGCTCTATGTGCAACACTGATAACCCAGAGCAGCTTCTCTCTGCCACCAGTCTCAGCTTCCCAAGCAATGGGAGTGCTCCAGGAGGTGACTTAGACTGGGCCTGCTCTTTTCTCACTGAGTTCCCACAAGGCTTCGTCATCCTGGTAACTGCAGACTCAACTGGCTCTCCGTTCCCCATGCTCAAGACTGCTTGGAGATATTATGCCCAAGGCTGAGCCCAGGCTGAGCAGGTGGCTGTCTCCAACAGCAAGAAACCTGGGAGAGGGTGGAGAAGAGTAAAATCTGTGACACCCTTAGTGTTCATCAGTAATTGTTTCCTCTTGAAACAGCAAATTCCTCTAGCTCCAGGAGACCTGTACTGGACAGTAAAGAAGGCAATAGACCACATGTGGGAGACTGGTCCTATAGAAAACAAGTATCAATTCCAAGTTTTCTTATGCACCCCAGGAGGGAGCAGTCTGTATTTCCTGGCCATGTTGGATGAAGGACAAACAGTCCTGCGGCATCTCATGGGACAACCAGGGGAGTCTGGGCTGCAGATGAGCAAAGTCAGCAGGGGAATCAGCAGTTTGGCAGAGCCCTTACTGGCAGGAGGGTCGTGCTCCAAACCTGCTTGAGCCAACCAAAGTGTGAGGGATCACATGTGCACGTGCTCCACCACATCAGTGCAGCACGGAGTTAATTGTGTTACTGTGAGCCAGAGTGCATCCCTGGCTGCCTCCTCACTTTCTGGAGGGTTCTTCAGACCTTTGGCAGTGAGAAAGCCCCAGAAGATGAAGCCGTTTTGCCCCACAGAGATGGCAGTTGTGTGAATGCTGCGTGCTGGGTGCCAGGCAGACTGAGCAGCCCTGGGCTTCTACCATGGGAGAGGCTCGGGGCCCCGTGCTTGCAGGATGCCATGCAGTTCGCCTGCCACATTTCCCAGAGCGCGCTGGGTTCCCCTGCGTGGGGTGGCATTCGGCACCGGCCCCCCTCTCTGTGAGCTAATTTGCAGCCTTGCTTTGCAGAGCAGCTCCGTGTTCAGGCTGTGCCTGGGGACGGCTGGTGGCAGATGGTGTGCGTGTGATGGCGAGGCAGTCCCACGTCACAAGCTTTCTGAGACATTTGGCCAGGCTTCCTGACAGCCACGTCCCACCACCCAGGAGTTCAGCTTTCTGGCAAAGCCAGCTCGCCACTTCTGAGGAACGCTCCTCTCCCTCTCACTGGGCACAGGGAGCATCAAATGCTTTATCTTTGCTTCCTCACAGGTGAGAGGCTCATTGGTCTGTGGGGCCGCCTTCTGCTCGGGGCCAGAGAAACCTTCCACCACAGCCAAAGCCACGCAGCTGATCAGAGAGCAATGGTTCCTGTCAATCTGGACCACCCCCATTTGCTGTATCACCCCTTAAACTGCACCGTGTGTTCCCTCTGGAAAGGAATATCTTATTCTTATGCCTGTGGATAAAACCCAGCACAAGCAAGCCGTAACTGATGGTAGATATGACAAATAATGATGATCATGGGAAAGGTGGTGGCAGCACAGCTTCTTTGGTGCTTCTTATGATTTTTTCCATTAGTTAGATATATGTGCAGAGAAGACCACAGAGGTATGGCCACACCAAGAAGGGGGCATATAAAGAAGCATCTAAGGAACATATTACAAAGGATGGTAACAGCAGTCCTCTGAAGATAGAGGAATGTAACAGGCTGGGCAGTAGGAGCTCACCTGCTCAAGAACCCACACCATGCTTTGTCTTGCTACCTTCTGGTTATAAGATCTGTGCAGCTGCAGCAGAAACTTGTCATTGCTGGGGTTTTGGGGTGGTTCCCATGAGGACACTGCCCTGATCTATGACAATTATTGCCTGTGTTAAAGCCGTTAACCTCAGAGCTATACCTGCCCACAGGAGGCTCCTAGGCACTGTGAGGAGGCTCCCATGTCATGCCTAGGTGGAGGCTTGCCTGCTTTCCTGCCTACCATGGGTCCTCCTTGGGTCCGAGGTGCAAAACGACAGCTTTGTCAGATGAATGTGGTTTGCTAATGCTGCCACAGGTCCTGTTTTGTGGCTCCTATGGTCACAGACAAGCCACAGAAGGGCCAGGCTTTTAGATGGCCTTACAACATCCAGATAAAAGCCTGTGCCTGGCAGTCCTGCCTACGGATGGCTCTTACACCAGCACCCTGGGGAAAAGGCTTTGTCCCTCTGTCGCTTTGGACACAGAAATGAGTTCTCCATGTACTTCCATTAGACTAAAGGAGAGGACCATTTGAAACTCGGTCCCACCTGCAGTACAGGCTCAGAGCAGCCAGAGATGCAAATGACAGGATTTGATTGAGTCCATTTCACAGGCAGGACTGGAAATGGTCCTCTCACAGTCGTGTAGATTTGCCTCTATTCTTACTCAATGGTCATTAAATTAAGATTTCATGAGATCCCACACTGTTATAAGTGTTGCTGAGCTCATTTTCCTCACTGGGCGATGATTTATCTCACAGCCTTGATAAAATGACTAAGCTAAAAAAGGTCACTCAGTATCACTGAGTTGTAAGTAAGGTAAAAGGAACAGGAGAAGGACACAATGGATTTTCCCACTAAGGGAAGCATTTATAGAGGCTTTCTTCCCCATGTTTCCATTAGAATCATAGAATCATACACTGGAAGGGGTTGGAAGGAACCTCTGGAGATCATAGAGTCCAACCCCGCTGCTCCAGCAGGGTCACCCAGGGCAGGCCACACAGGAACAGATCCAGTTTGGTCTTGAAAGTCTCCAGAGGAAGAGACTCCACAACCTCTCTGGGCAGCCTGGGCCAGGGTCCCTCACTCTCACAGTAAAGAAGATTTTCTTCATTCTGAGGTGGAACTCCCTGTGTTTCCGCTTGCAACCTTTACCTCTCATTCTACCACAGAGCACAACTGAAAAGAGCCTGGCTCCTTCTACTTGACACCCACACTTCAGATATTTGTAAAGATTAATAAGATCCCCTATCAGGCTTCTCTTCTCCAGGCTAAACAGTCCCAGGTCTCTCAGCCTTACCTCATAAAAGACATGTTCCAGTCCCTTCATCATCTTTGTAACTCATTAGTCCTCTCTCATTCATCCTCAGGACCTACCAAGCACAAATGACACCACCCATTCTGCACCAGAACAGAGAGCAGATGCCTCTGCAACCTTCCTGCCTCCAAAATCCCTTTAGACACCCATTTCTATCTCACCCTGCTTAGCAGCTGGTGTATTCAAGTGGAAGGAAGCAAGAGACAGGAGTACTTCAAGAACCTTATACTACCACATCCAGCCTTGTATCCTGGCATTTTTTACACCTTCTGGCAGGAATAGTTTGGAGCAGCTTCACAATGCTGGGACATGACCCCTTCTTCCTCCTCATCCAGCAGTGCAGTGGTTCACTTACACAAAATGATGTCCTGGATTCATTTGCCTTCCTTTCTGTCTGTGAGTAGGTTGCAGACTCCTTTACTTTCTTTGAATCTAATAAAGAACGCTTGTTTTTTTCTTTTTCCTTGAATCCTTAACCCTGGGAATGAATGCCAAAAAACTAGCTTTGTTGCTTCGTTGTGACTGATCATGAATCACATTAAATTGCTTCTGTTCCCTTATTGGACATGCTGGCTGGTGCCTGGTATGTGTTATTAAATTACTGCTCTGGCAGAAAAGAAATAGCAACTGAGTGGCAAGTGAACCCAGAAGGTCCAGGAAAGATGCAGATTCAGGTACGTCACCGGACCAACCAAACCAAACCAACCAAACAAAAAGTGTAGGAGGGTACTTAGAGCAGGAAGTGGAGCAGTCAGGTTTTGAAGCTTTTTTCCCAGGGTTCTGAGCAGCCCAAAATCCCAACTGTGTGTTCGGGGTACCCCCAGAGCACCCCAGGGTACGTGTGCAGCCCATCTGGCAGAGCCCAAACAGGAGGGACCTGCTGTGCTCACTCAGTACTGATGCACTGCCCGTGTCTAGCAAAGCCACTTTGCTGGGGTTGTATCAGATGTTCCGTGCTCTCCGGGGAAAGATGGAGAAGAGAGGTAGGGGAGCCCTAACACAATGCTCCAGCATAGCAGAAGGCTTCAGACAAGCAGAGGCATGGCCGATCATTGTAAAGATTGTTCAGAGGGAAAGAGACAGCCAAGAATGGGAAATGGAGAGAAGGGTAAATGTGAGCTGAGGGAGGCCCTGTGTGGATCAGGACATTGGAAAGGTGTTTGTTTCTAAACTGCTTTTGTGTGAAAGAACCACGAGCCATGCTGGAGCTATTTTCTGTTTCTTTCCTCTTAGTGAGCTGTTCACAGCTTTCTCCTGGGTTGCACACAGAATCGCAAAACCTTCTGAACGTTGAGGCAAAGCAATTAAACGAAGGGAGAAACAGTGGGCACAGAACCGTGTACGTGTGTGTAGAAACTTGCACCATTGCAGCTTGCTGAGCAAAGCCACTAAACCACAAATGAGGAACGGGAAAAGAAAAGCAACTTGACATTGCACCTTTATATGAACCACCACACGCAGATCACATGGTTACACCAGCTTGACAAGAGCAGAAATACTTGTCTTTCTTTTGCCTTTCCATATCATTATTCTGAGAAGCTTATTAATGCTGAAATGTTGGCTTTGCCATATCACTTTGCTTTCCTGTTGTGATAGGAGTGCTGCTCTGTACCCCAGTTTAAGGTAATAATAAATGAAGCAAGACTAACTTTGCGATTGTCCTGGTTTCTCTGGGACAGGACCATAGGCCAGCCACGGTCTGTAGCCCATGAGCAGTCTGGAGTCAACCAGGGCAGCTGATCTGAGTTGGCTCGGAGTGTATCCCAGACCAGAAATGTCACACTCAGTATAAAGGGGGAAGTTTGCTGAGGAGGGGGGCTGCTCTTACTCCAGTCCTTGTTGACCCTGCTTCTATTCCTTCTCCTGAGAACTGCCTTCCTGTTTGCTGTGACCACTGTATGCTCACTGGGCTGAGTATAACTTCATTTATATTGGTATTAATATTCATTTTGCTGTTTTGTTAAATTAATTTTCATTTCAACCCGTGGGTCTCCTCTCCTTTTCCCAATCTCCCTGCCTGGCCAGGAAGGAGTCATTGGGTGACAGAGCAACTGCTATAGTCTAGCCCTGGATATGGGCTAAATGTAGACAGGGATGTAGAAGTTCTTCCTCAGATCCACCCATTTTTCCTTATTTCTTCACGTCACTATGGCTACAATAGCCCAAGGCCTAAAGAAGGGCATATGTGCTCAAAAGCTCAGCTCCCTTTTCCAGCCAAATCAGTTAGTCTGCTAAAAGCTGTTCTCTCCTGCACTGCTGAGTTTGCCTCTCCTGTGGCTCAGCTGGTGGGTCCCAGGTTTGAGTGCGGCTCTGGGACATCTAGTGGCTGGTAGCACTTGTGGTTGCGGGGCTCATAGCAGCTTTGCCATGTTGTCTGCAAGAAATCTGGCAGAAAATGAATTTAAACCTAGAAGACACACTCGGTCTCAGCTCCTGGGGCTACAACTGCTGATGACTTCATTCCAAAATACATTTATGTTTGCAAAATGTTAAGGTATGCATTTGTGATGGGTTTGTCATCCTTTTGCCTCTCAGACTCACCCAGCTTGGGGAGTCATCTTCTGCTGTTTTCATTCCATTGTTTTCTTTACCCCAGTTGCTTATTAAGGGCTTTTTGTGTTCCAAGGCATCTGGCATTAACGTAGAGAATTAGATAATGTTTTGGCAATCCGAGGGTAGATGCATTCATGTGTTCCCATGCACCAGCCTGGCCTTTGGCTGATCTGTGAGCATTCGATAAGTGAATCGGGCCTGAAATAAAGACATCTTGCAGAACCAGGCAGATCTTTAATATGAATAGGGAAGGCTCAGCTGGGATTTTCAAAAAAGCCTCAGTCTGTTATAGACCCCAATCCTTATTCCTGCAGAACTCACCTTAGGCAAGAATCTAAAGGAGTCAAGAAGCGACACTCCTCATGTGTTTTTGCTGAACCTGTATAGTCTCAGATCATCTGTAACATCCTGGCCAGAGATCTGGTGACAGTGGCTTTCTTGGAATTGGAGCAAAAATTCAGCTATGTCTTCAGCCTTCAGTGCAGCCTATTTCTTTTCATCCCCATTAACACCTATTAACCGTGGGCCGAGGGAAGTGTGAATCTCAGCTGAGGGGAATGTCAGGCTATCAGGAGAAATGATACAGCACTGAAAGGAGCTTAGCACCTGTGGAACTCTTTCCTGGTTTCATGTTTGTCTGCAATGCTCTGAAAAGGTGACCTGAGGCACAGCTGAAAGCCCAGCAGATGATCCGCAGCACCCTCCCTGCTTGTAGCCATGCCAAAGCCGTTGGGTAGCCAGCTGGGTACCTCCTGCAGTGTGTCCAGGCCCATGACATTAAATTAATGGCACATTAAACTCCTGCCATCTCCTGTGTTCTCCAGAGTACACTCTCTGATGGTTTGCTGCTTTTTTTTTTTTTTTTTTTCATCTATACAAAGGCTGAGAGGATCAATTTTCTCTGGTTCTTGTCTAGGAACCCTGCTGAGGAAACTCAAGTGGTCTATGATGAGCCCACTGACTTTCTTCTTGCTCTCCTGGGAAGTGGGACTAGCACACACTGTCGGGTGCTCGTGATGTTCAGAGGTTCTTTAAAAGGTGGGTGTCAAAGATGACACATTTGGAGAGTTTCTCCTGGAGTCAAAGGACAGTTTAAATTGTTTCTTAAAAAGCACAAGATGATTTGCACAGAAGACAAATCTCAGGCCACCTCAACTGTCCGCTGGTGCTCACATCAAGAGGTCACCATGAAGAAACTTTTTGGTCAGTGTTCTTCACTTTTACCTGGAATAAAAATATGATCTGTGCTTGGAAATCATAACCTGGTTTCCAAATCCTTTTCGCTAGAGAAGCTTCAAAGCTGACGTGAATCTTAGTTTTGGATTCTCTTTGTTTTGCCAGATCAGACTGTCTTACATTTCGGCAGGGAGATGACATTTTGTTTTGTAAATACCCACAGACCAAACTTAAGATTTCCCTGAAAGGCTTTTCAGCTTTGTGGAAAAAGGAGATCAAATCTAGTAACATATTGAATTTGGTTACTGAAATTTCAGAAAGATGAGTGTGATAAAATGTCCTTAGTTTGCCCTTGGGAGAAATGGTACCTTCACTGTAACAAAACAGCTTTTTCATATGGAAATAGCAGGTGGCAGGAGTAAAAACAGACTTTCATTTTCAGAGAAACAGACGGAAGAATTCCAAGAAAAGTGGAATAGCAGATCTATGTTGGAACTGTTTGCAGTTTTATTCTGCACAAATATTCTCCTTTTGCCATGATGGAAGTGAGAGAAGATGTCACCCCTTAACTGTACCTTATCAGTCCAATATACCTGAAATGTGAGGGTCTGCTATAAGAACCAGAGTTTAAATATAAATTAGGAAAAAATCTAGTTCAGTTTGTTTGGGAAAGCTCTAGAAGGCCTATCCCAGAGCTGCACATGGAACTTCTGGAGAGAAAAAGCAATTAAGAGCATTGAATATACAAAATAATCCTTAGTGCCAGTGTCAGACAAAACTGAACTCACAGCTCTTGGTACAGTGATTTATTAATCCTTTTATCAGGCCTATGCCATCCTCTGAATTATTTTCCAGCTCCAACTGCTGGTAAGCATTTCCTTGGAAGCTCTGGACTGTTAAACTATTAATGGTCTAGTAGTAGGTGCTTATTAAGAAAAAGACACCTTGAACCCCAAACCAGAATAAAGAACAGAAATCCATCTGGAGACAAGCAGCTTCAGAGCTCTCACCCCAACTTCCCTGAGAAAAATAAAGTTTTTGAGAGTCATTTGTGTAAGGAGGCAGAGGAATGGTCAGCTCCTCTTTTGCAGTTGAAGATACCACACACCAGAATTTGAGATTTGGGGTAGAAATGGAAGGAGGAAAATTGTCCTATATAGGAGAAGATAAAACTCCACACTACGCTGTAAATTCTTTGAAAATCAGGGTTTGCACAGGAAGGATAAATATTTCATGCATTTATTCTAATTATAAGGAAACTCTTCAGAGCTCTAGGCAGATTGTATAGGTTTTTAAGCTTCAGATTTTTAGGTGTTCAGATAGTTCCTTTTTTAAAGGAGCAAAAAAGAAAACACCAAAACCCCAGGCTGGACTTTGAAGTGTGACCTGAAACAGATATATATTGCTGTGAGAGAAGCTGCCTTTCCCCAGAGATGTTCAGAGAAACCATTGTGCCAGGATCCCCTAGGTTTTATACCAAAGAAGGAGCTCTACCACTCTGTGTATCAGGGAGAGGTTTCTCCCATATTTTCCATAAGGGGCCAAGACTTGTCTAAGCTGATCTCACCAAACCCTAAAGGGATCCATCCTCCTGCCAGATAGAGGTTTCTCCTTTGGCTGCATCTCCCTGTGAAGAAGTCCAGGTGACCTTCACCTGCTGAGGAGTTAAACATTAACAAAATTTTAACAGATCTAAGTCTGATTACAGTGTGGAGGTATATTTATTCCACAGCTACTTTTCTAGCAGAAATCACACTTCAAAGGCACCTGGAATATAGCTGGTTGTGAGGCTCAGTGAGCCCCAGGCAGCCAAGCCTTGGAACTGATGCTGGCTTGGAAGATCAGCACAGCAGACTGGTATTAAATACCAAGAGAAAAAGAATGAGAAATCAGGAAGTGGAATAGTATTGGTATTTCCTAAAGATCAAAGTTTCCTATAAAATTAATGCTTGCCATGCAATTTCAAAATATCAAGACATTTGCCTTTCTTTAGGGTTTGTCAGAAACAGCTAATAAATAAAGCTCAGGGTTTGGGAAGGTACCTCTTCAAGCCTCTCAACATACTGCTTTGAAACTGGATTTCTTTAAGGTCATGGAGTTGGCAGCTTTGAAGGGCCTGCTTGAGCCAAGTTCCTTGGCTTGAGCTGGTTTTAGGCATTACCTGGCATCAGACGTACATGACAACTCCACAGCTCTCAACAGCTACAGAATTTACAGCAGTGTATTCTGTTCCATTTCTGCTTGTTTTTTGCACTGCCAGTAGTTAGGAGGGGAACATAAATTACCTGAGTTTAATTCATGACCCAGAGTTCAGTGCATTTCCCCAGAAATAGCATTCTCTGTTTGGGACGCTGCTGCCAAAACTGCATTCCTGGACCTGAATTTCTGTCCCGTCCAAGGCATTTGTTCTACCCATATTTCCCATCATACTATTTAGGTCATTTATATTTTCATGCTCCCACAGTTACTACTTATATGTTGCTTTGTTGCTTTACAATTATGCTGGTAACTGTGTTCTCTAAAATCACCTTCAGACCTTTAAACACCTTCAAATTAAAATAGGCATTTGACTTTGGTCCAAAATGCATTTAATAGCAAAGCTGTACTGAATCACTTTGCATTCCTTGGACAGAAGGAAGAACTGAATGATGCCCAAACAAAGTATTAGTTAGTCTAGCATTTAGCTGGCAGGGACCATAAGGAAAACCTGCTGCTCTTTGCTTTAAATGTTGCTTTAATTAAAGTTAATAACAATGCTAATATTAATTGTCCTCTGTGAGATGTTTATCCCTGATCGCAGTTTGGTTGTAAATTTAATTCTAACTAACCTAATTCAAGTTTTAACTCCACCACAGCTGTCTGTAATGTCACAAGCAGCTTATGTACAGAGAAAATATAAGACAGACATGAAATGTATAAGTTATTCCCTTGAGGTGTTTTTAATTTTATATTGCACAAATATTAATGGGAAAAAAAATGCTGATTTGTGTGTGTGTGTGTTCTGTTTTGCTTCTTTACAAGCCTCCTCCTTATCTATGCTGTGCGGTGCACAGTTCAAAGCAGCACCACAAGCAGCACTGAGAAATGATGAAACTCTTGCTGTACTGATGAGATTTCTGCTGTTCATCCCAGCATCAGTTGCAGCAGGGCGGCCGTGACAGCTGTCAGAAACCACCCTGCTAATCCCAGCAGGGATCCAGCACCTCATGCATTATGTGGTGATCCCAGGGATCCAGCTGCAGAACAACTGAAATATCCAGGCTTTAGACTCTCAGAGCAGGAGATAAGAGAAAATGAGTAGCAGAAGAATCAAGACATAAAATATACTTGGTAGGTAACGATGACATTTTGTGAGTGTTTTTCCTACAGTGTGAGAGTGTGACACTTGCCCTGTCTGTTCCAAGAAGACTGCTGGGCAGCCAAGGAGACAGCAGTTGCAGGGACAGTGATCATGCAGTGCCATCAACTGTTTATTTCTGGTATCCACATCATGTAGGACCTACTGCTTTCAACAAAAATGACCGAGAAAAATTAGAAAAATTGAGCAACTCATCATGATTTTATTTCTGATTAAAAGTTTAACAATTAAAATACAATCTTTTGCTACGGATCTCAGGTTCATTTTCCCTGGGTGAGAAGCCAGTCACCTGAGGGCAGATACCTTGATGCTGAGTGCAGCAACTGAAGCAGCTCAAGCACTTGTGCCATCTGCTGGGAACGACTTCTTTTAGTGCTGCTGCTTGCCCGGACCCACCCTCCTTGTTCCGCAACAGGCCATCTTTGACAAGGAGGTTGGTCCGCTTCTTTTAACTGTCAATGATGCTAAGTGAACTTAACACTAAAGAAGCATTTTGAAGACTGAAATCCTCTCTCTGCATTGAAAGTAGGTGCAAAAGGCAGGAACAAAATGCTCTTGCATGCTTCAGCTGTCTGCAGAGAGGCTTCTGCTAAAGGTGAAGTCTCTTAGGTAGCCAAGGAAGAGCTCAGGTCTCACAGTTCTCATAATGAACCGCTCCGCTAACGAGGGGACTCCATCTCTGCCATGGGCTCTCTCCTTTCTCAGAGCAGAATCCTGTGATTTCCAACCTTATGGCTTTTCTCTACGCCTGCCTGTGATTCACCGTGGGCACACCAACAGGCGCGGGCTCAGCACAGCCCTTCTGCCCTCCCCAGAGCAGCGACAGGTTAATGCTGAGCAGCCACTAAAGCCAGACACCTTTTGTACTTCTTCACACTTATGTACCTGAAATGTGTCTCTTGGAGAGCGCAGAGCAGCGCGTTCTCTACCAGAGAGACAGGCAGGCTGGTCTCCGTGTGGGCTTGTTTATTCACAGAGCAAGCCTGTCCCTGAGATAAAGGCTGTTCTTTCACAAAGGTTTGGATCTCCTGTCTCAGAGGCTTAGAGACACATCAAGCTGATGTGCCCTCCCTCCTCTGAAAGGCGATGATTTGAAAGACTTGCTGCTGTTGTGTTTCAGAGCTGAGGTTTGGTGTCAGTTCCAGCCTTCACCTTCTGTGCCTGGAGAAACTGGAGGATGTCGCTTATTTCTTCCACTGAACTAGGCAGGCAAAGGCTGGGAATACCCCAGGGTAAGAAGAGATCGGGGAGGAATGAACTGTATTATTAACACAGTTGTCTCAGTGGCCTCTGGGCCAACAGGGACCCAGCCCCAGGAGTGGCAGCACACTGCACAAGCAGAGGGTGATATTTTCACCTCTGCAGCTACACTGTGCTTGAACTGTGCTACCTGGGTAGTGTGATGGAGAACAGTCCAAAAATTCCAGCTAAGGATTGCAAGCACTTCAGAGGGGGTGATGGGAATTTGATCTGGGGAAGTTGCAGGAGTGGTATGAAGGGAGCTGGAAAGGCACGAGCTGTGACAGCATGGGCAGGGCAGTGATGAGCTGGAGTAGGCAGCAAGGTGAGAAGGTGGAGGGGGGTACAGCAGGTGACTAAACAAAGAGGTGTTGACAGTGCATTTCTACAGGCCAAGTATTATATGCGGATATACGTAGATGGAGTGTTGAATACAAGTACTTCTGCCACAAACCAGCACTCCCAAGTTCTGAGAACACTGGGAACGACTGAGATGGAAAACAGGCAAATAGGGGCTATGGAGAAGATCAGGGGGAAAAATAAGTTTTGCCTAAGAAAGAAAGAAAAAAAAAATAATCAAGAGAGAGAGATATGACAATAACTGATCTTGCTGAGACAGTGTTTGTGGCTTAAGATAACTCATGGGTGCCAAGCAATTTTCCTCCCGACTTTCCAAAGTAATTAACCTTTGGACCAAGACTAAGCAGGGAACTAATGAAGTCCTTCCATCACTGAAAAGGAATCTGGCAGTGACTTTGACGGGACCAGGACTGCATCCGAAAGTGTAAGAAAAATTGTGCTCCAGGATGCTGTAATTGAACAGAGCACCTTTCAGCCCCAATAATAATGCTTTGACAAGTGGTGCTGCTATAAACTCAAGACTTAGGAGTGTGTGGGGGTGTATTCGGTCGGTTCTTATCCAAAAGAATTACATGCATTATAAAATTGAACTCTTTTCCTTGGATTCCTTCTTGGAGACCGAGCTCGACTTTTCCTCATGCCCCAAAAATGCTTTCTTTCACCATCTCACTAGTCAAAGCCATTTATTACAGTTGCTTATCGGCTGATAAGGATCTTGGGTTTTTTTCAGTGAAAACATGCAATTTAAATTGCAGGGAGGAGCCACTGTCAAAACGGAGTTTAAAGGTGACCTTGCAATTCCAAAGCGCTTGTGAACTTTCCATTCTCTGACGGCGCGCAGAGAGGCATCCGCCGCCTGTGCTCTGCCGAGATGTCCCTTATCGTGGGGTTCAGCCAGAGAACAGCACCGAGAGATGGCAAGAGAACCAAAAAAGCTGTCATCTCGCTGCTCGAGAAGCTGCTGAGGTCCGAGCCAGGGCAGCTGTCCCCCCTCGGCACCCACCCCACCTCCGGGGCGCGGTCAGCACTGACCGGATGCACCAGGCTCGGCCCTACGCGTGTGAGCCCAGCAAGGAGCCGGCGGCCCGCGGGGACCGGGCAGTGGCAGAGCCTCCAGCCCTGGCTCGGAGTGGGCTCATGCAGCGGGAGGGGGCCACAGGCCCTCGGGTTCCCCTCGCCGAGGAGAGCGGCGCTCCCTGCGGCCTGGCCGCGGGCACCGACGGGCGCCGGTGGGACCGCCCCGGGCGGAGTGAAGGGGCTGGGGAAGAGTAAGAGGGGGCAGCGGCGGCAGCTCCCGCCATGGCGGACGGTACTGGAGGGGGGCCCTCGGCCCCTTCCCGTCGCCATAGCAACCCCAGGCCGGCTGGCGCCCGCCGCCGCCGGGCCAATGGGGAGGCGGGAGGGGCGGTGGCGCCCCCTGGCGCCGGAAGGGGCGTGTCGGCAGCGCCGGAAGCGGGACCGGAGCGCCGCAGGGTGTGTGTGCGTGCGCCGAGCGGCCGCCGCGCTCCCTTCGCCTCGCCCGCCGGGATCCAGGCCGCGCTGCCGCCGCCCCCGCCAGGTGAGCGTCCCGGGCCCCTCCCCGCGGCTCCGCCTGCCGCTCGGGCTCATCCCGCCGTCCCGCACACCCCTCCGCCTCCTCATCCCTCCCCCGCCGCTGGGGCTGGGCCGCGCCGAGCCGCTGCGGCCCCGTTGGCGCCCGCGGGGGACGCCTCCCCGGCCTTTCCACCCCCCCCTCTCCCCCCGCCTCCCCTACGGCCGGGCTCTCTCCTCACCGCCGGGCTGGGCCGGCGCAACCCCGCGGTAGGGAGGGGCGCCGAAAGCCGCAGCAGGCTGCGGGGGCTGCTGCCGGGAGGGTCCCCGCGGGGGTCGGCGGGCCCTGCCCCTCTCCTCCTACTCGCTTCGAGTAACGGTGTGATCCTCCCTCGGCTGCCGCTGCGGAGCCCGAGCGGGTGGTGCCGCCTCCTCTCCGAGCGCCCGGCCCTGCCCCGCCCTGAGTGAGTCACTGGTTCCCCGGAGGGCGAGGCCGGCCGCGCACACCTGGACCGAGCGGCTGGCGGTGTGAGGGGCTCCCTGCCCGGCGGCCGGGGGAGGAAGCGGAGCGAGCCCCTCCGCGCCGGGGTCTGTGTCAGGTATAGGCCGCCTCCTCCCCGAGGCTCCTGCGGTCACCGCTCCGAGCCAGGGGAGGGGTTGGGGCGTCCCCGCAGCTTCACAAAGCCCGGAGCTCAGTGCCCAACTGAAAGGCCAGGCCCTTTGAGCCTGAGACGGGAGGTACCGTTTCTGGGCCGGATGGTAGGAGCCTCCTCACGTCGGACGGAGGGTGATCACGGAAATGTGAACGCTTTAGAAAGAAACAAAATTGTTTTAGTATTATTTTCCAATTCTGATCATCTGTGTCCATTTGGGAATAGAGATACGTTTAGGGAGGACTCCGGAGGGAAAGAATGTTGCTTCAAGCCAACCCCAGTCAACAAAAAGGCTGGGCAATAACCCTGATCTAACAACCGTAGGTTTCATTTGAGGTATGTATAATCGGATATTAATTGGGATGATCAAATGTCGGTGGCATACAGTCACTGTGCTAGCATGTGGGAGCAAAAATCCATCTGATACAGAGGTCATGGTGTAAATTGGTTGCTTCTAGCTAAATTTCTTATTAATAATGAAAATAACTTTTCTGACTGTAAAAAAACAAGCTGTACCTCAGGCAGCACCATAAAAGCTTAATTCCTACATAAAAATACCAGAGAGTTTGAGAACATTTTTAAGGCTTTGTAACTTCAGGGAGCATAGGAATATTTGTGTCTTTACATGTTCACTGTGGCAGGACACCTCAGACAGAAATGTTAACTTTTTTTTTTTATTAAAAGAAAAGCTTGCTTTTCCTGTAAAATAGTAATGAGGTAATAATAGCTGGTCTAGAATATAAAACATCTATGAATGCTAGTGCCTTTTTCACACTTCTTATTAAAAGACTACAAAAATACTGCCTGTAAAATATTTTGTTTATTAAATTGGTACCAATAAAGCAATAGACTCGTTGCACAGATGGGCCTAGTGCAGTTTTCTCAACCTCATTATGTCAGTACCGCGTGTTCTGATCTCTGCTATTTTGATGTTGAGGGGTTTTTTTTTGGTCTTTTTTTGTTGTTTTGCTTTGTTTCCTAAGCAGGCCTTTGCCAGTATGCAGCTTTTTGTGCTGCGTGTGAATAAACTCAGATGAGGACAAGTTAAGTAAATCACGATTTGAATAATGAGGTAAAAACTTAGTACTGTAATCTGTCTGGTCCCAGGAAGACAGTGTTAAAGTAGTGTGCCTTCTGTATGGCCGCCCTTTTGCCTCACCCTGTAATATAAACACTCAGTTCATTATTAACAAAAGTGATTTACCTGTGATATGAATACATGAGTTTGGCATGAACGTTATGCCTGGGGGAAGATTTTTTGGGATAACTCCCTATTTCCACCTGGACTCTAGCCAAAGCTAATTCTACCAGTTGGAACTAAAAGGTGTTTCCACGTAGGTATATTGTACTGGGGAGCTGCTTGTTTCCACCTGCAGCTGTCCTGTGTGCAGTGCCAGAGGTATGTGGCAGCACAGCCTCTGTCAGCCTGCGGTTCCTCAATTAAATGACATTAAGAAGAACGAGCCAATTGTCACTAAATTGAAGCTGTCCAGACAGTATCAGTTACTCCTACACGCTGCTTGTCAGAGAAGGTTCATAATTGTTGATGGAAAACCATTGAATGGCATTTTAGAATGATTGAAAACCATTGAATGTCACCAAAAATTAAACTGGTCAGTTTTAAGAAGCAACGAGTAATGATGGCAGGAGCTGACCAGAGCCGCTCTGGGCGTGGCTTCCTAGAATGTTAATTTTATTTGAACATTTGCATAAAGATTTGAGCTGAAGGCCAAGGTTTACAGTTAATCGGGTGATGCAGAGGAGGCTAAATTTATGTGCTGCACAAGGTCAGCAAGAATATCACAACTATGAAGTAATTTATCTTTTTTCCCTGTTATGTTTGCAGTGTGTTTTACTGAACTCATTGTACCCAGGTTGTTGACAGCTGTGGGAGATTTTACTGTTGAGATCTTAGCAGACGTGTTCATTTTTCAGTCAGTTATTTAACAATACAGGGTAGCCTTTGAAGGAACCAAACCAGAGGAACACAACTAATCAAGCCAAATGCCTAATACTGTGACAAGGCAAGGAAGGTTCCTTGCACTCCATTTAGAGTGTTAATTAATTTCCTATAAAGAATATATCTTGGAAGTGATGTCTACTTGACAGTGAATGCCATCAACACCATGCAATACGTGTGTCAGGCTGTGCGTACCTGAACTACAGATGAGGATTTTTCTATTTGTTTTAAAATAGTCTCTCCAAAGCTCTTAACAATCTGTAATTACAGAACTGTAATTTGAAATATCACTTAACCTCACGTGAATGTTTAATTTTGGAATGAATTGCCCATCCAGAAGTCAAATAAGGTACGTTCACCCATTGTTGGAAGGTTGAACTATAAATTCTGTACCAATCTGCTGCTTTTCCTGTTGCAGTTTGTTCAAACTTGCAGTTTGTGACTGAGAAGTACGACTACATCCCATTTCACCAGATCTGGTTTGACATTTGTTTGTCACAGTGAAACATGCAGGTCTGTTAACCTGCATCTCTGCTTGACTCATTAGAGACCAGTGTGTCAAACCAGTACCCATGCTGCTTTCTCACCTTTTTTTTTTTTTTTTTTTACAAAGTGGAAGTGTTTGGCTGATAGATTCTTGCTATAAAGAGGAAAACAGTAAACAAAAAATCAATGACTTAATTAGCAGCTGAAGAACAGGTCATTGAGAGCAGCAGACTTCAGGCCAATGTAGGCTCATTAGTATTGTCCTGTCAGTTCAATATGTTATATAAGCCAGATTTTTTTCAGTGTCGGTTTTCATTTGATTTCTGTAGACTTTAAATAGTTACTTTTGAATGGCTTGGCTTTGTCCTAAACGTCTCATCCAGATTGAAAAACAATAAAGGCTGCAAAGCAGATGTAGTGACTGCTGAGTAGTAAGATGTAGTTCTCAAGCTCCTGCTGAAGAACGTTACCTGTGTATTTTACTCCTCGGCTGCTACTGAGCTGTAAACCTCCAGTTCTGTGTGCCCAGCCACTCTTGAAAGATCTGTGGGTGTGCTGCCTTCAGATGCTGTTCCCAGGATGGTCATCCCCTTCCTACTGCATCTTCCACTGAAAGTAACAGGGCAGTTACAGACTGGTGTGATTTACAGGTTCTCTACTCTGCCTTTCACGCTTTGTAATGTTGCAGAGTCTTGTCCTCACAGGTCTAAGACTTTTCTGGTGTGTGGGGGAATTAAACACTTGTAACTTTTAGTAGCTGCATACACGCTATTCTGCATTCGTAAAGAGGAATTGAAAGAACTCTAGGCTGTATGGTAGGTGGGGGGGAAATAATTTTGATGTGTGGGATTTAGGGTGATTGGAATTTCTGGCAGCTGGTACCAGTGGCTGTGACTGCTGGCTAGTGGTTGGTGTTCCTTGTTGTAAATACTGTCCAGCCACTTCTTTTTCGACAGCTACTAAGTTGTGGTTTGACAGATTCTTAAGAAGACAGCGTCTTAAGAATTTGAAATGTATTAATGCATCTAATATTGGAATCTTCTGCTTAGAAGGGGCAGCTGTCAGGACTCCTCCATGGCTGTGATCTGCACGTCTCCGCTCCCTTTCCCATCCTCCCCCTCTCCCCCTTGCCGACATGGCATGGCTTCGGTAGTCCTAGAATAGCTCATTCCTGTCGGCCTCCTGTTCGTCACCTCTGTGTGTTTTGCTCCTAGCTGCAGGTAACCTTTGTGAGATGGCTTCTGTTTGTGGCCTAGGAGTATTTTTAGCTGTAGGCTTTGCTTGTTTCAGACTGTGGCACACTGATCCATTGTTCGAGTGTGGCTTTCATCTCCTCAATGGGAGGGACCAGTTATAACTGATAGTTGCTTCTTTGCCTTTTCAAACATCACTCCTTTCCTTGTATCTTTTTTCCTTCTGGCAAACACTTCCCTCTTTTGGAGCTCAAGCCAACATAGCTCTGCAAAGCTCTCTCCAAGCCTCTAACAAGGTAAGCAATGGAGAATCGAGTAAGGATTTTAAGTGTTCCTTTATTCAGCACCCTGTGAACAAAACCATGGTAGGCTTACTGTCAGTTGCAGATGTTTTGGGGTGGGCGATGATTTTCTTATTGCTTTTAAGTTATTGAATAGTACTTTGTGTTTCACAGCAAACCTACTAACAATACAGATATTAAGATTAACTGAACAACCCAAGCCCCTGTGTACTGAATTTTTATGTCAGAACTAAGCCGGTGAAGTTCTGAGGAACTCCATCCCCAGTAACCAGTTTGAGTCACATTTAAGATGTGCATAAACTATTTACATTACTGAGGAAAGTTGTTTGATGAGAAACAACATTCTAATGCTTTGTGCTGGTGTTTTGCCTGCATAGTTGATACGTTAAACTGGTTTCTGGATCTCTTTTATCCACTAGGTCTTTATGCCCTTCCAGTTCCCCCTGTGATTTCCTTCATGTGTCCTTATATGAACCTATTGACTGCCGTGAACTGACTTACATCTAAAGATAAATCTGTCAGTGAGCTTGATAAAACAAATTCTGCACCATTTCTAAACTAAACTATATTGTTTGTAAACAAAATTCTGCAGGGATGACTTGTCTACAGATTAGACCACTACTGGCAAAGTGCAGATCAAAGATAAAACTGACCTTTCAGAGGCAAAATGTAAACTCATGGAGCTACTTGCCTCCGAGCTTCAAGCAGTAGGCTTCTTCTGTGTAATAGTCACATTCCCTAAGAAGAAAAGATAAGGTGGTTGCAACAGAAATGCTTCTAGAAGCTGTGCAGACTGTGAGGAAACTAGAAATGCTCTGAAAGTGATTGGTTTCAGTGTCCTGTTATTTAAAGCTTGTTCTTGTATCATAAAAAGCATTCTTCAGGTGTACTTTGTTCATGTGCAGACTTCAGTGAGTGGGTAGAGAAATGCCACTCACAAATTACTTCCTGCGTCAAGCGCATAGTCTAAATTTAGTGCTGAGTTAAGGGAATGGTTTACGAGGTTTCATAGACGCAACAGTGAGAAGTGGGATGGGTTGTCTCAATGGGAGACGGTCTGATGATTTCACTGGGCGTGTTATGTATCAGAACTAAAATATACTTCAAAGTAGGGAGAAAAAAATCCCATCACAAATTCCACTTAGCCCTTTCTGTCCTGAGAAGCTATCCTTTTGATAAGCCTGCAGAAGCCCGTGTCAATATAGCATATCCCCATAGTAAAAGCCTCTCGAGGAAGACTGAGACAAATTAATTGTGCCTCAACAAGAACTTGTCACACTGCTGCCCACAGCCAGTCTGTCTTGTTGAGGGCTGTGATCTGAAGTCTGTGTGTCACCTTTTAATAGGTGCCAGAATCCGCTAGTTTAAACATTGGATCTGAAATGGAACTGAACTACAGCCCTGCTTTACTTACAAGTCTGCAAGAGGTCTCTTTCCAGGAGGCTGGTTTTAGTGTTATGTGTCTTTACTGAGTGCCTTACGTGGATGGATGCGTTAGGTGAGATCTGCGAAGGATCAAACACAGGCAGGACTGAGTGTGACCTGCACACACATAGCAGGTAGGACTTACTGTTGCTGGGTTTACTGCAAGAGCTTTGATGTGAAATAATGTCTGACTTCATATCTTGGGTGATTATTTTTTTTTGCTAAAGTGGAATATCTTCAACTGGAGGGATTGAATACACTCATCTCAAAATAATTTTGTAGTTAGGAGTCTGTCCTTGGCAGCAGGAAACTCTGAAGCTGCTCGTACACATGATGGGAATTTGGATCTGCATCTTGTTGTCCTGGTTAAGGATTTAGTAGAGAGGACTGGCTTCCCTTTATAAGAGTGTGAGAGGTGATACTTGGATTAAAACACAAACTGAGCAGTGTGTGCAAGACGTTCTCCATCAGGAGCCCGTCAGACTGGGATCTGAGGTGAGTGCCAGGCAAAAGGTACAGCAATCACTGTCAGCCTGTTGGTTCTTTCTGATAGGGCTGTAGATGCTCGTCTAATGAACAGAAGCCTCTGAATGGCAATGGTAAACGTACTGTTCTTCTTTGGTTTTTATTGTTATCTTAGAAGTTGTTTTTAGGCTATTAGGTCTCATCCTGAAAACCTCTCATCTGGTCAGTGAGAGTCCTGACTGGGATTTAGGGAGTAGGAGAGGAATTGCTCAGCACTAACGAGTAACAGTTATGGGTCTGTCTGGAAGTGAACCTGTGCACCTGGAGAAATTTTGCAGATGAATTTGGGGTGTCTGGGACTTTGTGAGGTATTGAGGTCCACTTACTTTGATAAAGGCAAAGTAACTGAAGTTATCCTGTGAACCTTGTTTTTTTCAGTGCTTAAGCTTTTCAGGGACCTGGTGGTCACGTGATGTTTTTTTTCCTTGGCTTCAGTTGCTAAACTACATTATGGGAAACGATAAACAAGTTGTTTCCATACAAGCAATTTGTTTTGCAGCAGTGACCATCACGTGGGCCACGTCCCATTTGGGTTTTGTGAATGTTGGTGTTATTTAAAAGGTTTTGAAAGCCTGAGACTGCAGCGACCCTAGCTGTGTAGAACTGCCCATCATATGTACGTTGATGAATGAATTAAAATAATTTTCTGGTAGAACAGTATTAATGTACTTTCCGTGGTTGCCAAAAACTACAGCTTTACTGGGTGTGGTTGGTTTAAACCCACAGAAATATCTCCTGTAGTGTGCAAAAACTCTTCAGTGTCAGGAGGAGCTGTCCAGTGGTTCGAAGCTCCCAAGTAGTTGCTGTTGTACAGTGGTGGGGGGAATGCAAATACAGGAAAACCCAACCCCAAAAGAACCAAAGCTGGTGGTTTCTGGGTTAGAATATGCAGTGTCTTCCAGGCTGAGCTGTGGCCAGCGTAGAAAAGGGGAGAGATTTACATGGGGGACACTGTGATGTGCTTAATGCCAATATGAATTTTGCTGCATTGTGAAGAATCATGTTTAGATATCTTCAGAATTGTGACTGGTGATAGACATGTAGAAATTGTATGTATTTGGCAAAACCTCAAATTTTTGACAAGCCCTTCCTATCACTTTGAGTTGATAGATTTCCTACTTATTAGCGACTGTGAGTTCTTCTTCACCCTTTAGCATTAATTTCCACAGTGCAGACAATCAAGAGACATTTTTCTTTCTTTGTATTCCTGGCTAATTACAGGAGAGAGCCATGGATAAAAGTGAGTTGGTACAGAAAGCCAAACTGGCCGAACAGGCCGAGCGCTATGATGACATGGCTGCTGCTATGAAGGCTGTCACCGAGCAAGGACACGAACTGTCCAACGAAGAAAGGAATCTGCTCTCAGTTGCCTACAAGAACGTGGTTGGTGCCCGTCGCTCATCCTGGCGTGTCATTTCCAGCATCGAACAGAAAACAGAGAGGAATGAGAAGAAACAGCAGATGGGAAGAGAATATCGTGAGAAAATTGAGGCTGAATTGCAGGATATCTGCAATGATGTTCTGGTAATAATCCAACCACAAAAAGTAACAGCAGTCAGGACAGCAGCCTTCTTCAGAGAGGCTTAAGGAGTCCTGTTAGTGTTGGAGACACTGCAGCACCTTAGCAGCACAATAATCTTGCGTATCCATATACTTGGGTCCAATTCTAGTTCCTGTGCAGTTTGTTTCTTAGGGAATTTGTTATAAAAGCTTCTTTTTTCTTTTTTTTTTCTTTTCTTTTTTTTTCTTTTTTTTTTTTTAATAGAAAAAAAGCAAACAAAGCAATGTTGAAGACCCTGAGCCACCAGATGCACATTTAGATCTGAGTCACTGGCATGAGTCCTGCTAAAAGGCCTATCATTTAAATTCTTTTGTTAATGAATACTGACATCCTGGGGCTTGTTTAGTACTTGGTTTTTATTTTTTTTGTCTGGAGATGGCATGTACTTCTAACTCCAAACCAGTTTTGCTATTTTTTTCACTTAGAGGCGTTCTTTTTGTTGCTGTCCAGTTTGCTGAAGATCAGTCAGGAGCAGTTGCTGTCAGTTCTGTCAGTCTTTGCATCTCTTTCTGACTGCACTTGTGCTGACGATGCCGCTTTTCAGCTGGAGTTGCAGATAGAATCAAGTTTGCTGTAGATAATTTCACTGCTCTGTACAGAATTCAAGTGTATGGCAGCAAAAGTGACCAGACTTGTGCTAATGTCAAGCTTTTGCTTTTCATTAGCTTGGTTGTGGACATAGTTTTGCATCCATGTATTTCCAGGAAAATCTTTGCAGTCTTAATCTAATAATCATTAGGTTCTTCAGGAGCGAATTGCAGAGAGCTTCAACATGGCAACTTTTCTGTTGAGACAACAGTAGGCAAAGTGATTAATGCCTGAGCATACACAAGTCATTGTTAATGTTCTGACACTTCACAGTTACCCTTGTAACAAAGGCTCTGTTTCAGACATTATTTTTATGACTTGGAAAATAAAGTGAGGTTTCCTTTCTCAGGAACTCCTGGATAAATACCTTATTGTCAATGCCACGCAGCCCGAAAGCAAGGTCTTTTATTTGAAAATGAAAGGTGACTACTACAGATACCTCTCTGAGGTGGCATCTGGGGACAATAAGCAAAGTAAGTAGAGATGAAATCTCTCCTGCTGGGGGCCCAGCAGAATAGAGTATAAAAAATACTCAGTGTTCTTTTTCCCTAAGGTGACGTGTTTATTTCTTTTTGCTGCTGCTCTGCGGTATCGAAGATGGTTGCAGTACAAATGACTTGGAGAAAGATTTCAGTGAAATTGATAGAAGTGATTGACAGACATTCATCAAACCAATCAAATGCTGTTTGCTGCCCCTGACCTCAGTGACTGATTCTCAAGTGTATTTGGCAGTGTAAAATCCTTTTCCTGGAGAATGTGTTTTTCTTCTCATGGAAAATGCTTTGTCCCTGTCATCTCTTACTTAAACTATGAATTTAGCTCACAAGTCTTCACTGCTTGCAGGCTTTCTGCATGCAGATATGGGGTATTGGGTTACTGGGTCCTAAGCCAGTTAATCCTGAAATGGTAAAGCAATGCTGAACTGTGCCTGAATTCCCAGTAAGTGTCTGATGTAGTCCATGTCTCACAAACTTAGTTTGGCACTATTCTGGAGCTTACTGTTGCCTGTTAGCTGGGGAGGGCCTGCTGTCTCCTCTGAAACCCAAAACTGATACAGAGTTCATGACCTAGCTGCTGAAAGTTTCTTTCATTTTAAATAGGTAGTTTAAATACCTCTCCTTCCCCTTAGGGTTTTGTCTGGGTTTTTTATTTAGAACTACTACTTCTCCAGCTAGGCTGGAAGTGTTTTATCACAGTACGCTTGAAGTAGTGCCTGCATGCATAGAGATTGGTTGGAATTTAATACATTTCATTTTAAGTCTCTATTAAAATGATGAATTTATCTTCTGTTTGTCAAAACTTTATGTAAACCAATATTTTAGCCTTCATAGTTCAGCCAGTGGTAGGCTTCTGCATCTGAAAACACTGAAAGAAGCATCTGTGCATAAGTAATTGTATGAATTTCTGGTGGCACAGTAGCCTAGCCCAAGAATACGACTGCTTCCCCCAGGAAGTGCAGCGATGTTCTGTGTGTTAATGTGAGTGTAATTACTTCTTGCAGCAACGGTAGCAAACTCGCAGCAAGCGTACCAGGAGGCGTTTGAAATTAGCAAGAAAGAGATGCAACCAACACATCCCATTCGACTCGGTTTGGCTCTAAATTTCTCAGTCTTCTACTATGAGATACTAAATTCTCCCGAGAAAGCCTGCAATCTGGCAAAGACGGTAAGTGGACTCTTCGTATTGCCTGTTTTTGTGGTGAGAGGAGATAACTGTGTGGTTGCAGTAGCACTTTGTAGATGATTATGCTTTTTCATAACAAATTCTTTAAAAATGCTGTCATCTTTATACTGTTTCAGGTAAGTTAGCTGGCCAGACTAGCTTAGCTTTAAAAAAATCAACTTTGCTAGTGCAGTTCATCCAGTGAAAGGGGAGACAAGATGTCTCTTCATATGTCCATAGAATGCACTTGTCAAATATGAAAACACTTGAATTAATTTAGCACTTGTAAAGTGTAACATTTAAATAAAATTTGGACACTTCAGGAATTGTTGTCTTTTTAACTACACTCATAGCCCTAAATGTCCTTGTGTAGCCGTGTGTGCCTCTCTCTCTCCAGACACCCAAGAGCTTACGTGATGGACTGTGCCAAACAGATAGCTAGTTAGCTTTGTCTGAAATAGGGTTAGAGCCTTCTGAACAGAGCTTTTTGTGTCTGAAAATTGTCTGGTAGTAACTTGAATAATAAGGCATTAGGTGAATCTTTGTGTTCTTAGTACACACCTCAATAATAATTTGTAATGAGAAGTGATGTTTTGCTGTGTAAAATGCTGCTGCTGTTCCTGCCTTTTTAGTTAATGTGCTTCCATCTGTTTGAAACCTGAATGAAAAACAGCACTTATTCATAGCTCTCGGCTCTCAGACTTGCAGCGTGGGCTTTCATGTGTAACAGATCGATGGGAGGAATGGCTTTATTAATCTCTGGTGGAACATACCTGCTTTCTTGAGCTGTTTTGAAAAGAAATCCAAGACCTTCCACCTCACCATCAAAAAACCCATCTTCCATTTTATTGCCTACTTATGTATAGTACATATTATCTCAACTTAATGATTCCTTTGTCTTTTACTGCCAGTTTAGACCAATGAGACCTTCATTTTTAATGAAAGTATTGCTTTTAAGTGTTGTTTTTCAACCCAGCTTCAAGCTGTATGAATCATTCAAGCTGTGAGGACAGGCTGAGAGAGGGGTGGTTCATTCTGAAAAGGGGAGGGCTCTGGGAAGACTTTATTGTGGCTTTTCAGTACTTAAAGGGGCCTGACAGAAAGATGGGGACAGACTTTTTAACAGGGTCTGTTGTGACAGGACAAGGGGTGATGGGTTTAAGCCAAAAGAGACTGATATAAAGACATTTTTTACAATGAGGGTGGTGAAACTGGCCCAGGCTGCCCAGAGAGGTGGTGGTTGCCCCATCACTAGAATCATTCCAGGTCAGGTTGGCCAGGGCTCTGAGCAACCTGCTCTAGCTGCAGATGTCCCTGCTCAGTGCAGGGGGGTTGGACTGGATGAGCTTTAAAGGACCCTTCCAACCCAAACCAGTCTGTGATTCTGCAGTATGACAGAGTGCACACTTAACCTCTTCAGACTTGGTATTGGCATGGTCCTAACATTGTTCTGGGCTTTAATCTGAACCCCCTGAAGGCTTCTGTTTTCCCCACTGTCTAAGGAACCAGTGCTCACTTTGATTTACATTTCTTCTCATTGGAAAAGAAATAGGGGAAGCTTTCATCACACAATTTGAATAGTAGTGTGGCAAAGTGTAAGCAGAAGTGAATTCAGAGAGCTGAGTGTGAAAGTGCTTTGTCTTGCATGTTTTTAGGCATTTGATGAAGCGATAGCAGAGCTGGACACGCTGAATGAAGAGTCTTACAAAGACAGCACTCTGATCATGCAGCTGCTTAGGGACAACCTCACTGTAAGTATCCCTGGGCAGCCCGCTGCACTGTGCACTCTTGCTCCTTTAGGCTGCTGGGCTCCGCTATCAGGACTAGACAGCTGGGGGCTGAGCCAGTTCTGTGCCATGAAAAACCTTTTCTGAGGCATTACCTGCAATACATTTTGTAACCAGACGAGTTAGACTTGCTTGTTTAAACCAGCCATCCCTTGCTAACTGCTGTAACAAACAGCATTTTTGTAACCCAAAGTGGAGTTCGCCTGTTGTCAGCAGCCAGGTCTGTGTTGAGCTTGTAAACTTGTGCTGGCTTTTTACTACTTGTCCTCTACTCATTTTCTAGTTTGTTATTTTTAGCTATACTGTTAAGTTCAATTCTACATTGCTCATAGCCAAGAAAACTGCACAGCTACGCTAACTACGCTGTGTTGCCTTTCCTGACAGTTGTAATTAACTGCCCGCTTTCAGTGTAACGTGTTTGTATTTCCTTACAGCTATGGACGTCGGAAAACCAGGGAGATGAAGGGGACGCTGGGGAGGGAGAGAACTAATGGCTGTCACGCTTCACTATATGTTCAATGTCACCCTGTATCCTACACATATATCCCTTTGTGCGACAAGCAAAAAGAATAGTACATCGACTTTCACAACCTCAACGTAGCAAAAACTGTCTGTGGGGTAAAAACGGTTGGTTGGTGTTTTGTGTACTTAAAGCGGAGGTCGGTTATTACAATGGCATTCCCAACTTTCCTATTATGAACATTTACAGTTCCGATTACCGTGTTTATATTTTTAACTGAACACTGTGATTATGGGTTTTGTGATTGCAATTGACTTTACAAAACTCTTATTGGTAGAAAAGTAGACATCAATTATGTAACTGGCGAGCTTAATTTGGCACCAAAATAGTCGAAGTACAATTCTGTTGTAAAGTTGTACAGAAAGTTATAGAGATTCTATTGTGACACTGGGGCATGGAAGGAAAACCAGTCCACTGTATGGCATTCCAGTTAGTGACACTGCTCTGAGTTAGTTCAACAGGCACGCTGTCGACATTTGTAACAGAGTCTGAGGCACCGCTTTCAGTCAAAAGCTCACTTTGTCAGTCCTGTCTTTCTGGGGATGGGGTTTGTTTGGGGGAGGAGGGTAATGGGGGAGTTAGCAGCTTGATTTCCAAACTCTTTACACTGGCAGATAACTGGGATTTGACTTCTCAAAGTGCTTTCATGCTCATACGACATGCATGACTAAGCCCCTTCCCACAGCAATAACTTAGCTAATTATACCTTAGGTATTCTTCAGTAGTGAGGATTCTTGGTTCGCTACCATGGACTTGCAATAGGAGAAGATTCAATTTTTTGAATGGCCTTATTAGTTTGGATGATACCATGAAGTGATCTGCCACTTTTGCATTACTTTACTCTTAGGTGAATGGAAATCTCCATGGTATTCCCCTTTCGAATTTACTCTGAAAACTTCTTAAGTAATCCACTGAGCCATCGTTAAGTTCGCTTTAGAGAAATTTTTGTCCCATTGGACTCTGTTCATCCTTGACCCTCTCACCTGTTTCAACTCCATTAAAGCAATTTTGGACTCCACATACGCGTCATCCTTTCCTTGATCATGGGTGATGTCAGGATGGTGGGTGAGACCTGAGCCTGCTCAAGGACAGGGTTTCTCTCTCGGATGTTTGAGAGCTGCCAGTGCTGTTGCAGTCTTCAGCTCTTGCCTGATAGTACCAGGACCTGGCTCAAATATTCAGGATTTCCCATTTACTGTACTGGAATGCAGACCTACACATTCATAACGCTTGTAATATTTGAGCTCCAAACGACCTCACCTAGTTATGTTTCAAACATGTCCCATTAAATAAAACCTAATAAGAGTTGCGTGAATAATGCAGTGAAAAAGATTAGGAACAGTCACCGATCAGTCTCGCGGTATCATCCCCCTGCCTTCACATTCCACGTAGGTATAGGATCCATCTGTTTGTCTGTCCATCTGTCTGCTGAAGAGAATTTCATGCACTGATTTTAAAACTCCCCTCTACTAGCTGAACAAATTGTGCAGTTAATACTTGGCGCTTGATAAATGCAGTAGTGAATGTGGAACCGAGCCTGTCTGTATATCTGGTAGCTCTTTTCGCTTTGTTTTTACTGACCAGTATTCTGCCTAAAGTTTGCTTCTGTGACGGTTCTATTGCCTAGCACACACGTGGTTGTGAGAATAGTATAGCAAAAAGAAATACCTGGTTATTGATGTACTAGATTTGTGTATGTCTTTTAAACAGTTCTAGTTTCACCTTACACAAAATAATGAGGAAAGTGTAAAAGAATTCAAAAGTGAATAATAAAAAATTTTATCAGTTGTTTGTGTGTTATCTTTGCTGTACTAGTGGCATGATCCTTGTGGGAGTAAAATCACCACTTTTTATTAAATGCTCAGATCTTGGATTGTGTGAGTTGATTCATGGTTTCCAAACACTTAATTACTCATTCTTGTGCAGGGAGCCTTACCCTCCACACTCTCCCAGAGTTGTGGTGAACACCGGTTCTCTTCTTTTTTGTTGAGGTCATACTGAAAATATGTTGTTGTTGCAGGACTTCAAAGAAATGCAGCTCTAAATACTTGTTTAACTTGCCGTGAGTCATTGCACATGGTGTGGTTGAACAGTCTGGGGGTTACATCTCAAGGCTTTTCTGCACGGAATCCTGTAAACTCACGTGGCTGGATGCAGGGTTGGCTCTTCAGCCAGCCCCTTCTCAGTCATCCATTTGCACACCCAGTGCACCGTGACCCACGTACGCTGCAGGTAGCCCTGCTCCTCAAGCTGGGGAGCGAGGGAGCACTGCTGGGAGGGCAAGTGCACATTTAAGTGTGAGTGAAGGTGTCTTTCTGGAGCTAGAGGGCTTGAAGAGGTGGCTAGCAGTAGCCAGGCTCCTCGATACCAGTTGGCCTAAAAGTGCTGAGTAGGTTGGTTTGGGCAGAAGCAAGTGTCCCTCCTGCTCTCGGAGCCTCTTGCTCCTGCACTGAGATGATTCCATGATACAGAACTGTCCTCTGTGGATAGTGTCACTTGGCTTCTTGATTGACCATTAGAGAGGTGTTAGGCCAAAATCTAACTAGCTGCTGACAAAGCACTGCTGTGTCCTGTACCATGGCTTTAACTGCTGGTTCCTCTGCTTATATCTGTAGTTATTGCTACTTTGGCATTTTCTTCAGCTTTTATAGACATAGCTGCTCTCAAGGGATGTTACAGTGTATGTTAACTCCCAGTCTGACCCACGCCGATCACCTTGTGAGCTCCAAGAAGAAAAACTTCTGGGCCTGCTAGCTGCTCCTATTCACACGCGGCCTGCCTCAGTTCTTCCAGATGACACCTCCTCTTCTGCCTGTCTCTTTTTGGGGAAATGATGACCCTCAGAGAGGGGTATGCAGCAGTGATGAGCTGAGGGAATATCTTAATTTTTCAAATAATTCTATTCATTTTGGGAAAGAGCACTCAAGCTGGTCCTGCCACTGTAAGAGTCTGGGTGTGATCTACATGTTCTAACTGCTGCTGCTGTGGTGGCTTCTCGTCCTGGCACTGAAGTTCATCTGACCTCTGGGTGAGGTGGAGTGTGGGAAACCACCGGAAGGGGTTTGGGAAGGGAAGATTTCTTCTGATCTACACTGCAGCTGACCCCTCCAAGATGTAGTGATAGGGTGGAGCTGAGCAATCACACTTCAAATAGTTTTGTTGTGGGACTGCGGTGCACTGTGGTGTGTGCTGCCTGGAGCAGGCTGAGGTGTCTCCTGAGCAGTGTTCAAAGACTCCATGGCAGCAGAGGAACTGCCTTTTTTCATGAAATCCAGCAGATCTGTTCATCTGAAGTCAATGTGAGACACCTGTCCTACTGCACTATCTCCCCCATTAAACATGCAGAAGCAGAGGGCGTGTGGCCAAGGAAGGAGTCCGGCTGAAACAAGGAGGTGCCGGTGACTGGCCCAGCACAGCCCTGCAGACGGTCGTGCTGGGAAGGTTGCTGGTGGACTTGCCATAGGCTCCCGTGTTCTTTCACCCAGCCTTTCAGCAGCACAGCAATTTGTTGAATGACAAATCCTCAGCCCTGACACACGTAGCAGTATGTCCAGCACAGCCAGGGGTGATCTCCTTACAACACTCGTGTGTCGTCCAGACAAAAGGTGGTGATAGAGACCAGGTTCTGTACCCCGTAGGTCTCAGCCGGGCGGTGAGGGAACTTGCTGTGGAGTTCGGCAGCGTGCCGGTCCCTCATGACAAGGGGCTTCTACCGAACTGTGTCTATCTCAGCCGCTCCTGCCCGGGTTTCTTATCTGCAGGGAATTACCCACCAGAACGTGCAGGTGGTTTCCTAAAGGTGGTGGGTGGGACGCGCAGCGAGGCGAGTGCTGCCAGCGCTTAAAGCCACAAGGCACTGTACCCTTCCTGCGCGTGGAAAGCCACCAGAATTTAAAAGCCACGCGGGCAGCTCGTTCTTTTTCTGCAGAAATCGGGAGCTGCAGCTGCGGGGTCCGCCCAAAGCTCTCAGCTCCGCGGGGCTGCCGGCGGCCGCCGCCGCTCCCCAGCCCCGCCGTGCCCGGGGGGCTGCCCGCCCCGGGGAGGAGCCGGCGCGCAGCTGGGGGAGGGCGGGGAGAGCCCCGGGGAGGGCCCGTCCCGCCCCCGGCGCCGCCGCGGAAAGAGGCGCCCGGTGCCGGTAACCGGAGCGGCAACCGGAGCGGCGCTGCCTTGCCCTGCGAGTTGAGCCGAGCTGAGCCCGCCGGAGCGCTCGGTGTGAGTGCGGGGCCGGGGTCTCGCCGCCCAGCCCCGGGCCGGTGTGTCCCGGGGTGGCCGCTGGGCCCCGGTGGTTCCCGCCGGCGGAGCGGGGTCGGGCTCGATCTCTGCGCCGGCTCCGGTGCCTCTGGCTCTGTGTGCTCAGCCCCTTCCCGGGGTCGCGGCAGCCGCGATGCTGGGGCTGGCCCCTTGTCCTGCCCTGGGCCGGAGCTCTGGTCCTCACCACGCTGCCTTTCTCCGTCCCCCTTTCTCTCCCCCCCGGCGGCGGGGGAGGGCTGGGTTTGCTCTCTCAGCCGGTGTTTGGTTTGCTCTCGGCATTGCTCTGAGAACCTTGGGAGGTGCATCTTGGTTGCATGAGAAGCTCTCGCAGAGCTGGCGTGCAGCTCTTCAGTGTCCTGCCCTGTCTCTGGGTGTTCGAGGTCAGGTTGGTAACCTGGTCTAGTGGGAGCTGTCTCTGCCAGGGGATCTTTAAGGTCCCTTCCAACCCAAGCCATTCTAGGATTGCTAAATGCACCTCTCCTATGTGTGTGCATTTATTTTGGGCATCCAGAGGGTATCTTAACAAGCGTGTCAGGTCTCTTGAGCCTTCAGGTAAGACCCCCAAAGATTGGCTTATAAGATTTTAGAGCAGGAATTGTTTCTGTTTTCACAGGCAGTACCTCGCGGGTCTCAGGCATTCATTGTCACCTTCACCTGCAACTTTAGACCCAGCTATAAACCAGTGAGAGACTGAGCATCGATTTTCCTGCTTTGTGGGCCTCATCAGCAAGCTCAGAATTTGGGAAGGGCTGCCTAAAAAAACCTCTATTTGACTTGTTAGAGATGGGAGCACTGGTTGCAGTGGTGTGGGCTACAGGGCTGCTGGTGGGAAGCTGCTCCCCTGGCAGGGCTGCACTGTGCAGCAAAGCAAACCTGTGCTCCTTGGGCTTGCTCTGGCTGAGCAGCCATTGAGGAGGAGTTAAAATGGGATCCTCTGGTGGAAGAGGGCTGTTTACCTTCTGAAGAATTAAACTCCATTTTACTTCTCTTGGGCTATGAGTGTTGAAAGGAGCAGATTGGTGTGTGCAGTGTGATGTGTTCCTCTGACCGCTCCCCAGGTGTGCTAGGGCTGTGAGGTGGAGATTGTCCCAGCTCAGCTTTTGCACCAACATTGGAAAAGTCCCTGAAAAACTTGGGAACTGGGGCTTTCCTGGTCCTACTGCTGCTGGTGGGGAGAACCCAGCTTGCACTGCTGTGGTGGGGCCAGCCCCAGTGTGGGTCTGTGGTTGCTTCATGAGATCCGAAAGCTGTGCCCTGCATCCTCAGGTCTGTCTTCCTCCACAGGTGAGCCTTCTGGTTGACCATGAACGCCAGTGGCCCTGGCTATCCATTAGCCTCTCTCTACGTGGGAGACCTCCACCCAGACGTGACTGAAGCCATGCTCTACGAGAAGTTCTCACCTGCTGGGCCCATCATGTCCATCCGGGTCTGTCGGGATGTTGCTACACGCCGATCGCTGGGCTATGCCTACATAAACTTCCAGCAGCCTGTGGATGGTACGATCCCAGTAATGTGGTCATGAGGAGCTGTCTCATGATGGGGACTTGGGGTGTGCAAGAGATGGAAGGACAGGCTGTGGGTAAGGGGGCAGCAGTTGTCTGGATGCATCAGCTGTTGGGGCTTGGGCAATATTCTGCTGATATTGCGCTTTGGTTGTTACTAATCCCAGTCTGCTCTTGGTTGGTGGCTCATACCACTGCCACCTCCTTTTATGGATGGGGAGAGGATGCAACAGTTCACCTTTGGGCTCGCAAGGAGAGGAAGGTGACTTCAAAGTGTCACTTCCCTTCGTGACCTGATGGAGGAGGGCGCTGAAACTCTTTCTGCCCTTTCCTGGGGCAGCCAGCTGCCTGCTGGCTCATGGTGTGAAGTGAGGCCCCTCTCCTGGCTGGTATCACAGTCACATGGTGCTGGAACCCAAAGGTGTTTCATTCTGGAGTGAGGCAGCAGTAATGGGAAAGTGTTGGGTTAGTTGCCCTGGAGATAAAAATCCTTACTGGGTAAATAAGCTGGACATCTGCCAAACTGGAGCTTGCGGTGAAATGGATGATCCTGTGGGAGTCAGACTTGCTTTGGAGACTAAAAAAAAAAATTTAAAAAGGAAGGAGCAGTGTGGTGGTGGTGGGGAGGGGGGTAGGGAGAGGGCAGAGGAGAGCTGGCCCTGCTGCCCTGGGGGGCAAAGTTGTCTCGTTTAGCTTAATGAGCACCTGTCCAACAGCATCCATAATTCCTGTGCCTGTCTCAGCTGCTGTAGGATGCGAAGGGCATCTGTCTCTGTACCCTCCTCTCTTCTCCTGTCTTTGCCTCTTTGTCAGCTGAGCGAGCCCTGGACACCATGAACTTTGAAGTGATCAAAGGTCGTCCCATCCGTATCATGTGGTCCCAGCGGGACCCCGGGCTCAGGAAGTCAGGAGTTGGAAACATCTTCATCAAGAACCTGGATGACTCCATTGATAACAAAGCCCTGTATGACACATTTTCCACCTTTGGAAACATCCTATCGTGCAAGGTACACAGGCCCTCCGGGGAAGGGCTGGCTGCAGAGCTGCCCCACGTTCTCAGCACTGAGCTCCAGACAGCTGAAATTCATTTTCTCGTTCTGCTTCCTACAAAAGTTCCTCTAGATTCCTACCTGCTTTGGAGCTAAAAGGCCTTGCTGTGTTTCCTTTGGGAACAGGGGCTTTCTCATCTGACTACTTTCTTCCCAGTCCCTGAACAGAGATGTTGTGTGCAGTCCTGTCTGAGCTCTGTGCATCAATGGCACTTGGATTTTGGTGAGCCACAAGGTCCTGGCCATAATATAAACCACCAGGTGCTGGAAGGCAACCACCTTGGCCCCTTCAGGACATCTGGCCCTGGACAGCCTTGGGGCACAGCTCTCTCCTGGCTCCCTGACTTGCTGCCAGCACCCCAATGCGGCTTAGCCACATCAGGAATGGGATGTCAGGGAGGGTAAATGCCTCTGGACAGAGACTGTACGTTTTCCAGCAACTTATTCACATGCAAGTGTGGAGAAAACCAGTGTCTGTCTCTTTCTTTCTCTGCACTCTGTGTTTGTAGGTGGTTTGTGATGAAAATGGATCCCGTGGCTATGGCTTTGTTCACTTTGAGACTCATGAGGCAGCGACTCGGGCCATCGAGACTATGAATGGGATGTTGCTCAATGACAGGAAGGTGTAAGTGCTGGAGCATGTCTTTGATTCTGCACTTGGCTCTGCTCCTTGCTTTGGTGCATGCTCAGGGAGCAAGTGCCTGCCCTGCTTGGGTTGCCATCTCCTGCTGCTCTCTGTTTTCTCCCCTTGTCCTGCCTGTCCTCCTCCCTGGCACGGGTCTCTGCTGCTCTCCAGGACAGTGAGTCACTTGTGGTTGATGCTGGTGGAAGTCTGATAGTGGTTTGGAGCCATTCCCAATGGTGGGGAAGGAGTCCAACCCCAGGCTGTGTTGTTACTGATGAGGTGGTGTAATGAATGCCCACAAAGCAGGGCTGGTCCCTGATCTCAACTTGTCAGCATCAGATAATCTGGTCAGGAAGAGTTTTGTTGTTCTTCAGCTCTCCACTTGTGTTGCGTCACCTTATTCTCTGCAGCCCTGTCTCTGCAGAGGCAAGCGGCTGCCCAAAGGGCTTGAGGATACCTTTGAGGAAGAAAGCTGGCACTTGGTGATGTCTTTTGGGGTCTCCTAGGGTGATATCCACAGGATAGAGCTGTATCTTGTGTTACCACTCTCCCCATTTCATTAGTGCCAAGTAGGGTCTGGGTAGGGGAACCCCAGACTGGGACATGCTGAAGTTGCTGGATGTGAAACACAGGGTGGGTTTATGGGTGAGCAAAGCACAGCCTGAGATGACAGGGTCTCTCTTGGCCTGTACTGAGACAGAAGTGTCTGTATCCATCTCCCATCTGCAGAGGACACGGAGGGTTTCAGGTCCCATTCCTTGCTTCTGACAGGTTTGTTGGCCATTTCAAGTCCCGCAAGGAGCGGGAGGCTGAGTTTGGGGCTCGGGCGATGGAGTTCACCAACGTCTACATCAAAAACTTTGGGGATGACATGGATGATGACAGGCTGAGGGAACTATTCTCCAAGTTTGGTGAGTACAATTGTTGAAGCAAAATGTCCTTGTGTGCGATGAAACTGGAGTTGGGCCAACTGCAATGCAAGTCAGGGAGAGTGCTCAACTGAAATGCTGAAGCCCTTCTCTCAATGGGGTTGGACTTGCTTAAACCACACCAAAGGGCTGCGGTGGCTGAAACCATCAGGGTGTTACATGTGCTTTCCTGCCAGGATGGAGTAGAGCTTGTACTAGGTGCCCTCCTGGGGGGGAGGGAGAGGAGCCAACACTTTTTTTTTTTATACTTTCTTGGGTAACAAAAGTGGGGTGTTTTTTGCTTTACTGGTTTTCTGAATTGTCTTGAAATCAGTTTTCTGTCTGGCTATAGGAGCCCTGGCAATAAGATTTAAATCAAAGAAGGCTTTCCAATTTAGTTCATTACTGGAGGATGCCTCCTGTGACAGGGTTTAGTGTTGTGCCAACCCATGGACCACCCTGTCTGTGCTTGGCCAGTGTTAGCTCAGGTAACTTGTGAATAGCCTTCCTATGAACCAACTACACTTGTTCGTGTGTAAAGGAGATGAGAAATTCTGGCTGAAGGAACTTGCTGTGCTGTTTGGAGAAACCAAAAAGCCAAGAGCAATGAGCATCCAGCCAGAGTGGGAGGGATGACTCTCCCCAACACGTTCAGGCTCCTGTTCCTGCCTTGTGGCAGTGATCCCACTGTCTGTCCTCCTGCTTGCTCTTCAGTAATGCCACATCTGTCCAGTATCCTTGCTGGATTGGCTTCAGAGCATGGTGCTGCATGGTGGCAGCACCCCCTTGGTGGGCATCCTTCTCCATATGGATATTTTCCTTTCATCTTGCAGGAAAGACACTAAGCGTCAAAGTCATGATGGACAGCACTGGCCGTTCAAAGGGATTTGGGTTTGTCAACTTTGAGAAGCATGAAGAAGCCCAGAAGGCAAGAGGCTCCTCACTGCTCATCTGCTGTCTCAGAGCCAGGCTTGTCCTCTGCTAATGCTCCCACCTCTCCTCAGAGGGGAACTTCCCTGGCTTCCTGCTTGCCAGTGCTGGCAGGGGTGCCTGAGTGGGCAGGATCTGGCCAAGGAGAGCAGAGCTGCTTCCCTGCCCGCACCCAGGGAGGTCTCTGCTTGTGGGGGGTGAAGAGCAGGGCCGTGGCTGTCAGCTTCCCACTGTGCTCAGAGCCCTTTCCTCCGCTGGCAGGCGGTGGCTGACATGAACGGGAAGGAGATCAACGGGCGGATGGTGTATGTGGGCCGAGCCCAGAAGCGGCTGGAGCGCCAGAGCGAGCTGAAGCGGAAATTCGAGCAGATCAAGCAGGAGCGAGTGAGCAGGTACCAGGTAAGGGGACAGCAGGAGGCTCTGTCCTTCAGGTCTGCACCAGGAACATGCCCCAGGCATCCAGGGACATCTCAGCTTGGGGACAGTGCAGGGTTCTCCAGATCGGTGTGTGATCAGACCTGCAGAGGGGTCTGGTCGCTGCCTGGTCATGTCCTGGGAAGCAGTATCTGGAAAGAGAAGAAAGATCTAAACCCAGGATGATCTTGGCAGGTGAACAAACAGATTTGCTCTTTTCCAGAAATTAAAATATTAGTCTGCAAATGAGGTGGCTTCCTGAGGTCTTGGAGCAGCTTCATAGCGATGGTCTGGGTGCCTTCTTCACTCGGGGTGCCTTCCTTATGAGTGGAGCACACACACAGTCCTGGTTCCTCTCCTTATCCCTGGCAGCTCTGGAGAGGACATGTCTGTGGGATGTCCCACCCTCTGGCTGAGCTGTTGGTGAAACACACACCCAGCTGGAAAAGCTGCTATAAACTTTGGGAGCCCAAGCTGCTTTTTTTGCCTGTTTGCAGGGGGTCAACCTTTATGTGAAGAACCTGGATGATGGGATAGATGATGAGAGGCTGAGGAAGGAGTTCTCTCCCTACGGCACCATCACCAGTGCCAAGGTGAGGGACTGGGGCTGTCACTGGGGCTCCTGGGGTTGGCCGGACAGTGTGCTTAGCCCTGAGAATGGACTGGGATTGTCATCCTGTTGAGTTATGGCTCCCTGCTGGGGGCTTGTACCTCAAGCCAAGTGTGAAGGACGTGCCACTGGTACCCCATGGTGTTCTCGAGAGCTTACTGATTCAGAAAATATTTTGTAGCTTTGCCATGTTCCCCCAGCCTTGGTGAGGTGCAGGGTGTGGGACCTTAAAGCCACGTTGTACTGAATATTGCACAGCCACTCTGTGGTTTGAGACTGATGTGGCACTGAGACAAATAGAAATGAGCCACAAGCCACCCTGCTCTGGGGACAGCAGGTGACAGGCTGGCACTTTGCCTTTTAAAAAAATCATTGATTTCCCAAAACCTACTGGTTTTGTCTGAGTAAATCCTCTCCTTCCCTGGAGGAACCTCTCCATGGAGTCCCAAAGGCACAGCCCCATCTGTCCCACCCTGGATCTGGGGGCTGCAGTGGGGTGCCTGGGGCTGGCAGGTCCCCTGTGCCCCCTCACTGCGCCGTGTTTCATGGGTGCTGCAGAGATCTGTGGACTTAGTTGTCTTGTTCTAATCCAATTTTAGGTGATGACAGAGGGTGGCCACAGCAAAGGGTTTGGGTTTGTATGTTTTTCCTCCCCAGAAGAGGCTACCAAGGCCGTGACAGAAATGAACGGGCGGATCGTCAGCACCAAGCCTCTCTACGTCGCGCTCGCTCAAAGGAAAGAGGAGCGGAAAGCAATCCTCACCAACCAGTACATGCAGAGATTAGCCACCATGAGGGCCCTGCCTGGCCCTCTCCTCGGCTCATTCCAGCCCCCCCCGGGCTACTTCCTTCCCCCCATCCCCCAGGTGACTCCCTGCTCCACATGGCAGCCTCCCATGGGACCCCAGTTTGCTCTGTGCTGGGGAAGGGGGGGTGGTGGGTGAGCTGAGGAGCATATCTCTGGTTGTGCAGACCCAGGCACGTGCTGAAATGGGATTAGGGGGACTGGTGGGATCAGCACTGGGCTTCCACGTGAGCAGCAGGGTTTGCAGAAAAGCTGGTGGGGTGCAGATGGGCTGGGGATTTTAGCAGCTGCTGACTGCTCCAAGGAGGAGGGAACTGAGGAGTTTGGTGGGAGGATGTGAGCATGGAGAACAAGTCTAGTGATGGAACAAAGGGAAGGAGAAGGGTTAGAGGTGCAAAAGCTCTGGAGAGGAGTGGAGCTGCTGGAGGACACACAGGCAGCAGGACTGGAGGTTGATCTTTAAGGCATTCTGTCATGCTGCAGAATGTGGTTTGGGGTTGTTTGTCTGCATGTGGCAGCTACTGAGATACTCTGGGTTAGATCTGGCTCCCCAGTCACCTTGGATACTGTGTTCTCCTTTCCTAGCCACAAACCAGAGCTACCTTCTACAGCCCCAGCCCAGTTGTCCCAGTTCGTGCTGCCACTCGCTGGAGTGCACAGCCCTCCCGGCCTCCCTGTGAGTCAGCCTGTGTCACCTCGGGGCTCTTGGTGTGAGCTGGGGTCTCTAAAAGCAGCACAAAGCATGGAGTCACGGGGGGCTGTTGCCTGGAGAAGTGTGGGGGGGGGGGGATTGGTGCAGAAGGCATGGTGATGGGCACTGGGGGATGAGATGTTAGTTTTCACCCTAGAGGTGAGCTGCTCCCGAGCTTTTCCCAGCTGCTGTCTCTCTCCTTGTGTCTCCTTTGTGCCTTTGCTACCAAGAAGCTTTATTAATTGTGTGACATCTCCACAGCAGCATATCCTGCAGCTACCCCCATCCTGAGGGCTGCCCTGCCACCCCGGCGCCTGCTTTCCAACATCAGCACCATGAGACAGGCTTCCACCCAGGTGCCCCGCGTGTCCCCCCAGGCCCAGAGAGTGGGTGAGTGGGGGAAGGACCCAACTTGGACACAGCTGTCATAGCCATGCTTTGGCAAGGGTGCTTGCTGCAAGCTTGGGTCTGCTGCTGAGGACAGATTGGCTTGTGGGATTGCTCGTGGAGGAGTCCGGGTGGTGCCCTCTCATGCGATGGGACAGGGGCAGTGTCTGTAGCAAAGAAGTGTAACTTCTGAGGGAGGCTGTGGTCCTATTGCAATGGGACAGGTCTCTGATATGCAGATGGGTCTTTCCTGCTGCTCCTTGAATACTTTCATTAAAGATGGTGATGCAGCCGTAGCACCCCAGATTAGTGCTCACACTGAGGTGGAGGTGGGGAAAGGACCCTTTGTGCAGAAGCAGAGTGCAGAAGCAGAGGGTCTTGCAGGCTTGTTGTGGTTTAACCTCTGCTGGCAGCTAAACACCACCAGGTCCTTACACCATCTCCTCTGTGGACAGACTTTGAGGAGAGGATGAAGTAGCACAGGATGGAAGCCTAATGGGTGAAGATCTGATGTAGCCCAAAGCATAGGACCACCTGGTGGGGCAATGTCTACCTACAGCCCTCCCAGCTTTGTGCTGTTGAGCCCAAGGTCACTTTTGGCACTTAGTGTCTTATTGCTGAAGTGAGCAGGGGGACTGGGAGGGCTGCCTTTGGCTTGTCCCCTTTCGTTTTGTTCCTGTCCCCTGGTTTCCCTGCCCTTGCCTCCCTGCAGGAGGGGTGCCAGGTGGAGCTGGGGGCTTGGGGCACATGCTCTTGAAGCCCATCCTCCTCGTTGCCATCTCCATCCTCTGGCTGCTGGTGCAGTCAGATGTTTCTTGAGGGGAGACCGTGAGGCATAGGCAACTTTGCCAGCTCTCCTGCCCTCTGCCCAGCACTGCTGTCCTGCCATCCTGGGGAAAGCTGCCTTTGACCTGGGGGCTGCTTTGAGCCCATGGAGGGACTTTTCAGGCCCTCTGGCTGTCCTTGTGCCTTTAACCTCCCCACAGGGCAGGCATATGTTTAATGGGCTCTTCCTTACAAACATTTCCATCCTTGTTGCAGTCAACATCGGGACGCAGACGGTCAGTGCCCGGGTGCCCTCCTCACCCACCCTGCCACGGGGTGCCCCGCAGTACAAGTACTCCTCGGCCGTCAGGAACGTCCACCCCATGGGGCACGTCCCACCCGTGGTGGCCCCACAGGTGACTGCTCTGCGAGCTCCCAGCTTCAGCATGGCAATCTGCATTGGGGGACTGCTGGGGAAACTGGGGCTATGGATCCAGCAGCCACTCAGCTGTGCTGCCTGGCTCTGGCTGTCCTGG
This sequence comes from Megaceryle maxima, assembly GCA_024605025.1. Lineage (NCBI taxonomy): Eukaryota > Metazoa > Chordata > Aves > Coraciiformes > Cerylidae > Megaceryle > Megaceryle maxima. Next base: position 108,522 of record JANHGN010021361.1, on the reverse strand, counting down.
AGCCGGTGTTTGGCTAAGTAGGCAATGCTGGAGTCTATATCAGCCTCTTGAAGGCTCCAGTGCCCTGCTGGGTTCGGGGACCAGCACCATTCCCGCAAGCCAAGGAACTTGCATGTCGCTTCCAGCCTTTGACTGCGACTCTTTGTTTTGTCTCCAGGTGGGAGAGCCTGCTGTGCATGTCCAGGGGCAGGAGCCACTGACAGCATCCATGCTTGCAGCAGCCCCTCCTCAGGAGCAGAAGCAGATGATAGGTGGGTGTCACAGCTGCTCTGTAGGAGTAGGTCCAGCTGTGGGGCTGTGCAGGCACGTGAGGGCATGTGGACTTGTGGACCAGGGAAAGTTTAGCTGCTAGGAGAAAATGTAAGCCTTTGTGGGATTGCTGTGGGGGCAGTGTTGGAAGGGTAGGGAAGCAGCAAAACCACTCCCTGTCGTATTGGCTGCCTGGCCGCGAGACAGCATCTGCTGAAGCTCTGCAGGAGAGGCAGAGCCCCATCCTGGCCCTGCTGCCAGGCTGCACCAGGCACATGGAATTCCCCTGAGCTTGGAGACGTCCTGCACCACTACTCTCGGGTGCTGATGAACAGCTTAGTGGCCATAGGGGTTGGGGTGAGCTCTGCTGCACAGCCTTTGGGCTTGGGGTGCTGTCTGGGGTCCTGCTGGGGGAGTGACCAATGGCTGTGGCGTGGGAGGGGATCGCTCACCCTGCTGCAGGGAGGGCAAAAGCACAGCAGGTCGTGGACCAGCTCTTCCCTTCCCAGGAGCAAAACGCCCTTGCAGAAGCAGGCCCCTTCCTGCGTGGCTTGAGCAGCACTCGCCATTCTGCTGCTCTCTGCCTTCACCCAGCAGCTTCCCTGCCTGCAGATGCTGCTCCTGTGTAACACTGGGGCAAGTTTACTTGTGAGCAGTGATTATTTTTTTCAATGGAAATTTTAATTTATTTATTTTCCATCGCTACCCTGGTATCCCCTTTCATTTGAAAGGATGGAGCTGGGAGAGCTTGCACTGGGTTTGAAAATGCTGGAGGCCTTTTGCAATGCTGACTGTCCTCCCTTCCCTGTGTTTGGAGCAGGTGAGCGCCTCTACCCTCTGATCCACGCCATGCATCCCTCGCTGGCTGGCAAGATCACAGGGATGCTGCTGGAGATAGACAACTCTGAGCTGCTGCTGCTCCTGGAGTCCCCTGACTCCCTGCACTCCAAGGTAAGAGGCACTTGGATAAATAGCATCCCAAAGGAGCTAATGACCTGCTGCTGCAAGGAAAGGTGCTCATGGTTTAGGAGATGAGCCAGAGATGTTGATAGCTGTGGAAAAAGCAAGTAGCTGCCTGGGTCCTGGAGTGAAAGATGAGCAGAAAGAGCCCTGGGTTGATGGCACAGCACCCAGAGCCTGAACACCCGCTCTCCTTCAGCAAAAGGAGAAGCTCGGAGCAGCAATCTGAAAGCACGGGCCAAGCTCCAAGTGTGGTTTAGAGGTGGCTGGGAAGCAAGAGGGAGAGAAGCAGGGTGGGTGTCACTCCCTTGGAAGATGGGGAGATGATGTTTCCTGAGAACTGAAGCCAGATAAATACTGTGTCTCTGCAGCATTTCTCCAATTTCCTCCTTAACCCCAGTGAATATTTACCTTTTGGTTCCCATCAGAACAGTTGCAGTGAATTGGCTGCATCCCTTTGCTCCTCAGGGACAGGATTTGATCTCACCCTTTCATTGATGCTCTCTGAAGGAGCCTGGGCTCTGCTGGGTGGTATCAGGCAGCTTCCCCTACAGAGAAGTCTGTTGTGTGTTGGGTTTTTTTGTTTTTGTTTTGGCTTGTGGTTTGTTTTGGTTTGGGGTTTTTTGGGGGTTTTTTGTGTTGTTGTTGTTTGGGTGTTTTTTGTTTTTTTTCTCTCTCCACTTCTCCTAGGAAAGGAGAGATATCCCTGTATTTCCTTAGGGAAGACACAGCAGAGGTCTTTGGGCTGATCAGTCTCCTGCAGAAGCAGCAGGCTTGGATTTTATTATTATTAAGTCCTTTTCCTCTCAGAAGTGGGCCTGAGCGGATGCCAGAGCGGGACCTGGAATAGTGCATTGCTCGTGTAGTGTGCTCCTACCTTGGGCAGCTCAACTTCTCTTTGCCTTGTGCTCTCTGTTGTAAGATCGAGGAAGCGGTCGCTGTTCTCCAAGCGCACCAGGCCACCGAGACCTTGCACAAGAGCAGCGCTGTGGCGTTCCTGCAGTGACCCTGGGTAAGTGTGGGGAGCTGTGGCAGGCACTGGTGTGTGTATGGTGTGCTCTGGGTCTCTGGTTTCTGACTCTGAAACTGGGAATTGGGTTTCTTGTCTGGACCAAGTAGGGTTTGATGAGCAACAGAAGCATCTTTGACTGTAATATTCCATTTCTTAAATTGCATCCTCCATTTTTCCAGACTTAATTGTGCTGCAGAGACCTGGTTCTATGTGCGTGTGTTTTCCTATATTGACAAGGGCAATGACTACGCAACTAGAAAGGAAGATAGAAAAGGAACTTGTTTTTCAGCAGGTCTAGCAGGGACCAGCACAATCTTTCCTGGGACTTCCCGGTGTTGTGTTTTTTACAGAACATTGCCAGTAGATACCTGATAAAATGTCAGTGGTCCTGTGGGCTTGATCAGGAGAACTGGCCCTGCTGCTGAAGCTGGGACAGGAATATTAACAAGCAGTTTAGACTCATGCATACCTTCTTGACTTGAGATCACAAGTCAAGAAACTACCAAGGAAATTGTGTGTTAATCCCAGTTCAGGTGAATTTCATCTCATCTGGGTAAAGTCCTTCCTTTAGCAGTTGAAACCTGCATCTGCGGGTTCTCTGTTTCTTGTAGATGTCAGGACCGAGAACACTGCCTCTGAAGAACAGCAGCAACCCCACCATGCTTTTGGATTTGTGCCCATACAGTGCCCCTGGCTTGCCTTCAGTGCCCCATCCTAGCTTTTGTATTGTATTTTGTCTTGTACACCTTGCAGAATTGCTTCCTCTTGCACCTGTAAAAAAAATTGCGTGCTAGTTCTCTTCTTGCCACTGAAAGCACCTTGTGAAATGTCATGTGGAACCCAGCCTGGTTCAGTTGCCCAGGAAATTACAAGAGCTGATGAATCATCAAGTGTAGTGAATTTATTGGGTTCTGTAGTTTTATTTGTAGCTGTAGCTGACACTAATAAAGAACTGATGCTTTCACACCTGCAGCATGGGTGGGGTTCACTTTGCAGAAAGACAGCTAATGCTTCCTCTGTTTCGTGCAGGTGGAGGAAGGAACTTAGGTCAGGCTGCTGTAATTTGTGTTTCAAGCCTGTGATGCTGGTGGGGCAGCAGTCCTGAGAGCTGACAGGATTAAATAAACAAATTGCCAGTCAACAGGCTCTCCTGATCCTTTCTGGCACTCTAGGAGGATGACTGTAGGCAAATTTCATACCACCTACTGAACTATATCCTTTCTAGATAGCCATTTTTTTTTAATCTCCTTTTAAAGGGCACCATCTTCATGTAGTTCTCATTTTATAATGGACTTTCTCTGCCTGCAGGATTACTGGCACTGAGTGTCTTCTGCTGGTCGCCACACCGCGTGCGTGTGTCTGTGGTGCACAAGCTCCACCTCTTGAGGTATTGTGGAGTAGTTGTAAATCAAAAGTTGCTTCTCCAATGTGTGTTCCTGACTAGTGGTTTCAAGGGGTCACTGATGGGCCTGAAAAAGTTCATAACTGCATTGTGTCCCATCAGGATGCTTCCCACAGGAGTAGCTGGGACCTTTTTATTGCTGTGTTCTGCTGTCTGGGCCTCTCCCAGAGCATGTTGCTGTCATTGTCCTGGCCTTAATGCTCTCTTTTTGCTAGTTAGTACATTGCCAGTTTCCTTTCCTGCCCTTACTTGACTGCTTCCTGGAACTGACAGGAGCACACCTCCATCAGTACCACCTACCTTCTTTCCTTCCAACTGTGTGGTGGTGTTGCCATCTCATGCTGTATCATACTCTCACCTCAGCTTGCTGCTGAGTCATCTATCCTACTTCTTGTTTTCCTTCCAGCATTTTGATAGAGTCACTTACACATTTGCTCCTGTATCTTGTGTACTTTGCTCACCCAGGGCTCTTCCCAGGGGTTTTTCATCATTCCTTTCTCTTGCTTTTATTTTGCCAATTCTTCTTCTGACCTCCTTAAATATTTTTATTTTCCTGGTAGTGGGTGCCTCAGCCTGGAACTATGAACTATTTAGATACCTCCTCCCCACCAGGAGACCCCACCAGGGTCTTTAAAACCTTAAATAGAAAAGTTAGAGCTTGGATGCCCAAGGTGTGCTGGAAAGTTTTCAGAATAGCTCCTTGGCTGAACTCCTTGGGGAAGTCTGAGGCTTTAGGGGAGCTGAGGCAGGAGCAGCAGCTGTGCAAATGGGAGGCTGGAGTCTCCAGTCTGGAACAGCTGCTGTGGCTTTTGGAAAGACGTGGATGCCTCTGACAAAACGTTCTCTGGTTGCCCACGTGGGCAGCACTCCCTTTGTGTGCCTGGGGAGCTCATGCAGACACAGCAGCACTGTTGCTGGAACTCAAGGAGAGATAGGAGCAGAAGTGACCCTGAGCTTGATGTAGTGTCTGTTGTTGTGCTTAATCTTTAGCTGGTGGTATTGCTGGGGAAAAAGTCTTGGAGATAAGGTATGAAAATGCATTGCTGTTGGTAAAAGGGGAGAGGGGGTGAATGCTGATGCTCAGAAGTGTTGTAATGAAGTGTAGTTCAACAACAGGTATCTGCCACTCCAGATAATAGCAGGGCTGCTAGAAAGATAGCTCTTAACTGCATGAAGCCACTCTTCCTCCTCTATTGTGACCTTCCTCTGCTTCTCTGTGTACTGCTGGCCTGTGCTTCCTCATCCAAAATCCATCACACTTATTTGCTAAGAGCCTGGCCAGTGCTGGTTGCAGGATCAATGGAACTGCTGCACTCAGAAATGGGAGGGGGGTGAATGGAGCAATGTGTGCCCCTGAGAGAGGAGCTGTTACAAGCTGTGTCCCATTACAGCTGGAGTACAGCCATGCTTCCTCACAGCTGCCTGGAACAGTGACTGCTGGGAGAAGTAAGGTGGGAAACAAAGTTATCTGATCCCTGACTCAGAGGTGAGCTTGTCTCCCGGTCTGCACTGTAAACTGCCTTGGGTCGTCTTGTTCAGCATCTTGACTTACTAGCTGAAGCACTCTACCCCCACACTGTGTGCCAGGCTCAGCAACATAAGAAACCCTGACATATTGCTACTGCACAGCAGTGCTTGTAACCACTTCATACTGTCCCTCATTTTTGTCAGAGGACTTTAAAGTGTTCTGATTCCCCTCTACTATCCATCCCATAAAAAACCACAGCTCTGAAGTGAAAATAAACACAGCTTTAATGAAAACCAGGTTTAACAGTTCAGAATAACTCCCCATATCTCCTTACTCTCTTAAGTCAGTGCCATTGCTACCCCCTTAAGAAGATGAGAAAGTATAAACATGCATTGAAGTAGCAAGCCAGACTTCAGCTGGGATGTTACTGCATATCCTCCTCCCAGTAACACCCCCTAGCAATTGCTCCAAAAGGCACAGAGGAACTCAAGTGGTTTAAAAAACAAAACAACCAACACAAAACCCAACTGTAAAACTCCCAAGCACCCAGCATCTGAAAGAAGTAGTGCAGAGTGTAACAAGGCAGGTTTCACTTGCTGCTGCTTTCTTAAAGGTGCAGAATCATTACAAATAAAAGAAAGCTGCTACTGTAAACATCTGCCCAGTCACACACAGCAGCAGAAATTCAGCAGAGGGCCAACACGCATCAAAGTGGAGAAGGAACAAGCTCAGCCCTGTGCAAGTAACTGTGCCTCTGTTACAAGAATGGTGTGTGCGCTAGGGCAGCTGCAGCAGCTCCTCTAGTAACCCTAAGTAATAGCAGCACAAACACAGCAACATGTCACCTGAATAAGGACAAAAAAAAAAAAAAAAAGCAGCTCTGTAGCTCTTCAGAAAGAGAACAGCCACTTCACATGCATCTTAGCTGACACAGAAAGAGTCCCTGAGGCCCATGGTTACAGGCAAGTTGGCTTCAAGCAGGGAAGCTCACCTCTACGCCTCTCAGGGAGGGGCATTAATTCTTCAAATGATCTTAGACAGATAACAGAGTTTGATACAGATTGTGTCTTAACATTCATTGTGCTGGCACAGAACCTGGCAGATTTTGATACTGATCCTGTATTAAGATTGGACCCTGTAACAACACTGGAAGGGAAAAAGCTTTCTTCTGCCGTGGAAAAGAAAGGTTCCCTTGTTGCTTGGTTACTCTAGGCTCTGCTCAGTTCTTGCAGTAATCTCAGTGCAGCTGTGTTCTTTGGTTCAGTTTTCAACAAGCTCTTGATATCAGCAATACTTGATTTGTAATCCTAGGAGGAGAATGATTTTTAAGTGTTAGCGCATCAAAAATCCAGTTTAAGGCTGCAGAATTACTCTACAGCAGCAAAGGCAACACAACTAAGCCCATGACTCCCTCTCTAGAATTGCTTAAGCACTGATGTAGCTGTTCTGAAACAGGCTTAAGCTAGGGCTGAGAACAATTTCATCACTCAAGTGGGTTCAGAGTCCAGCATCAATGCAATATGCTTACAGCACTGCCTGCAGGATCTCCCACCAGAGGGGAAAAGATAAAGCCCAACACAGCACGTAGTTGCTTTCAGCATCTCTAGAGACAGGACCTGGTGCTGAGAAACTCAAGAGATTGAAACAGCAGTGACATGAAAGAAAAACTCCCCTCAGTCCATACAGTCCTCTGCTATCTGATGGCAGATGTTGTCCAGTAGAGACGGGCATCTCTGGCCCTTGTCATGCATGGACAGGCTTCTAGTCCTAGCCTTAAACCATTCAAAAATTCCTGACTTACCTTCAGTTCTTTAAGTGCTTGAGCACGTCTGTAGAGTGCCTTAACGTTTTTAGGATCCAACCTCAGAGCTTCTGTGCAGTCCTGAACTGCCTCCTTGTATTGCTTCAGAGTCAGGTAACAGAGAGCTCTGCAACACAGGTACCCGGTTAGAGACCTCTGGCTGAAAGCAGAATCTGCTGCTGCAATGTACGTAGCAGATTCAGCCAACCCCAGCACAGCACAAAGCTGGACTCCCAAACCAGTCCTTATCCTTGTATGTGTCATGCCATCCTACTTTGTGAGCTCAAGTTTGTGTCGGTTAAAAGGAAGGGAAAACAGGAAACATTTTTTCAGCCTGAAAGAAAGAGGATATTTAGAGCAACCTGCTCTAAAGCTGAGACCCATATTTCAGGGCTGCAGGTTCCTATCCTATACCAGTCCAGAATATGCTCTGCTGGCTGGAACTGCCTTAGAAGTACTTGGGAGTCTTTAAGTAGAGCAGTCTGTACTTTGTGGTTCATGGGGAAACAGACACCTCTTGAAATACCCACAGTCGTGGCAGACAAGCATTAAAAGGAGAAATCCCTCAGCAGCCCTAAGCAGGGTGTGTCCCCGAGGGTTTTAGCAGTGCCTGATGAAAGAATGCTACACAGACTGCAGGGAAGACTGCACTCAGGGCAGTGTGGGTGGGTTTGATTTATTCATTTTCTGGGGAGCAAACATTAGATAGCTCTGTCAGAAGTACCAGGGTTTTATAAAGGGCCAAGAAGTACCAGGACAAAGAGCTGAGTAGTACCTGTTGGTGTAAGTCGCGCATTCCTGGTTAAGCTTTAAGCTCTCACTGTACTTCTCAACTGCTTTTTTATGGTTTCCTTTCTTTACAAGTTCATTTCCTTCTTCCTTCAGAGTTCGAGCTCTCTCCACACCAGCAGCAGATTGGTCTGGAAACAGTGCAAAAGAATACAAAAAGCTATAAAACCTACAAGATCAGCACAGCCTCTCAGAAAGCAAATATCCCCATACCAGAGGCAAGGCACAGAGACATCAAAGGATCCAGAGTCAACCAAAAAGGCTGGGGCAGAACCAGGCCCAGGTTTCTTCAGGCCTCAGCCCCAACTGCAGACATGCCAAGTGGGAGTGGCAACTATCTTGTTCATCGCTCTTCTGAGCTACGGGGCTCTGTGCCTGGCCCGAGGGCACACTCTCACCTGGTTCTCCCCTTGGTGCAGTCACAGGAGGAGCATTTTCCCCAGGGGCTCCGGAAGAAGGAGCACTCCACCTCGTCTGGGCAGAAACAGGGACAGTGGGGATTGGCGGGAGCTTCTGGCGCCAGTTCACACCATCCTTCTCCAGTAAGGCTTTAGTCATCCTGGAAGAGACGGCTCACTGTCTGGGTGATGGAAGACACAGTCACCCTGTCTGTTGGCTGGATGGGCCATGCAGTAGCCAGGAGGGTCACTTTTTAATCTGGCTCGTGTATTAAGGGCAACATCTCTCCACTAACCCCTTCACATGCACCTAAACTAAGTTCCATCTACAGACAGGACACTAATGAAAGGCCCTTCTTCATGTCACCAGGGCTAAAAGTGTCACAGGCTGTCAAGGGCTGGGGCTGCAAGTGCTCAGGCAAGCAAGAAATGTCCATGTCACTCCTCGAGCCTGGCAAGCACTGAAGTGAAGCAGACAGTTCCAGGAGGAGAAAATGACTACGGCAGCCTGTAAACACAATCAGCATGGGCAGGCTTAAAGGATGGGTTACTAGGACTCGTAGTTTATTATTTCCCTTACACCAGGCACTGAGCAAAGCAGAAGTGGGCCTGGGAATTAATTCACAGACATCAATCAGCATCTTGCAAGCAGCAAAGGGCACTAGAAGATAAAAGGAGCATGGCCAGGCCTTGCACAAAGCACCAGAAGCCTGGGTTCCTTCCTTCATGAGCTGGGGACCCAGCTTGCTCCTGCTGTGGCTGCAGTGACAGTGCGGGGCTCACACCAGTGGCTAACTGGGGTAACACAGAGAGCACCGCACCACGTTACCTGTTGACACCGTCATGAGCCGCCTGGATGGAGCAGTCCACCTGCAGCGCCGTCTTGTAATCCACGTAGGCCAGCTGGTACCGCTCCAGGGCCTCATAGGCCGCGGCCCGTCTCAGGAGGGGCTTCACCCCGAAAGGGACCAGCTCGAGGGCGCTGCGACCGAGGGGAGAGAGCAGCCGGGCCGCGGAGCCCTGTCAAGACCCGGTCTAGGGCACGGCACGGCGCGGCCAGGCCGGGTGCTGTGGGGCTGTCACCGGCCCTGCCGCGCTTCCCGCCCTAACCTAACAGCGGGTAAGAGACTGAGAGAGCCCCCGGGTCCCGCCGCCCCCGTCCCCGCTCACCCGCTGCAGTCGGCGACGCAGAGGCTGCAGGCACCGTCCTTGAGGTGGCAGGCGGCGCGGTTGGCGAGCAGCACACTCCTCTCCTCGGCGGCGGCGGCGTCCCCTGCGCCGGGGCACAAGCGGGAGAGGGGGTGACCCAGGGTCCGCCCAACGCCCGCCGCCCGGTCCCAGCCCGGGACGCTCCGTACCTGCGGCCTCTAGCAGCTCCAGCGCGCGGGTGTAGAGCGCGGCGGCCGGCCCGTACTGCCCGCGGCGAAACTCCTCGTTCCCGGCCCGGCGCAGGGCGCTGGTCGATGCCGCCATCGCGCCGCTGGTGCCCGCGCGCCGGAGCGGGACCTCCTCCCGCCGCCTCTCCCGGGACACGCCCTCCCGCCGGGACGGGCACTCCCGCTGGCTTCCGGCGGCGGGCGGAAGTGGCGGCAGCGGCGGGCTGCCATGGGGGAGTGAGGAGGGGACCGGCCAGCTGATCGACCCACCCGCTGTCTGTCCATCTCCCTGTCCTACCGCCGCGGCGCCATGGAGACGGTGCAGCTGCGGAACCCGCGACGGTAAGCAGAGGGGTATGTCCCTGCCGGGGACGGGGGGCTGCTGTGGGCTGTCCGGCCCCGTGTGGGCCTTCTCGGTACTGGCTCGTCACGATCCTGAGGGCTGTCAGCGAGGGGCCTGGTGCCGGCGGGATCAGACGCTGCCCTTCCGCCTCCCCTGGGCCTTGCGGGGCACTTCTCCCCTGGCTGGCGGGCAGCGGCTGAGGAGCGTCGGGGCTGTTGGCGTCGGTCGCTTCGCACCGTGCAGCGCCGGTAGATCCGTGCGGTGGCAGCACGGCGCTCCGGTGGGGCACAGGTGCCTGAAACCGAAAGGTGGGAGCCTGCAGAGAAGGCGCGGGCTCTGGCGGCTGCGAAGGCTCGCGCCGGTTGACGTGGCTGCGCCGGGGGTGCGCTGCCCTGTGCGGTGTAGCGACAGAGCCCCCGGTCACCTACTCGTTCCTCTCGCCTCTCCTCGGGTGGGGTCTGTGCAGGTTCGTTACCCGCCCGGGCCGTGCCCCACCAGTGCTCACGGCGTGGGCGCTGCCTGCCGCCCCCTGCTCCCGCCTGGCCCGGTTCACCGAGAGGTGCCGAGGCGGGGGGAGCTGCGGGCCGAGCCTGGGGCGGCTGGTCTCGGAAGGGCGGGTCGCGGCTGAGCGGCTCTGGGGCGGGGGGGCGGCTGGGAGATGAGCGGCGGTGGGAGTGGAGTGCGGGTCTGTCAGGGCGTTATCAGCCCTGTGCAGCTGGGGCCCGCCGGACAAAGACAGCTGCTGGCTCTGGCTTCGGGGGCACGGCCTGTTCCCTTCAACGAAACAGCAGCCTGGCTTCTGTTAAACAAAAAAAGTCTGGTTTTATTTTATAAATTTTTTTGCTAGTGTTTAGGAGGGAGGCAGCTCAGATGAGACCTGACTAACAACTGGGGTGAGATTGTGTTTGTGCTGCTGTTGTTTCCCTGTGGTATAAACTGTAAAAAAGTAGGAGTGAGTCTGACAGCTGAGACTGCACTGGGCAGACTGGATGCTTTGAAGTAACTGCACTCCTGGACTACAGCAGAAATGAGGTCAATGCAAGTGCCCTAGCTCTCTGGCTACTGTGTTTTTGTGTGCAAACCTTTTTTTTTTTTTCTTTCCTCTTTAATAGAATGTAGTCCTCCTAACTTCAGCAAGAAGGATCTGCCTCTTGCGTCACCACTTTTGGGCTTGTAGGAAAGAATGGCTTGTATGGTCACTGGTGTATATCTATCTCATGGGTTTTTTTCATCTTTTCTTCCCACACCATCCTCTCTCCCCATATTCACAAGGACAAGTAGTGTTCTGCTGGTTAATGCTTATCTCTGCAGGGAAGCTAGTGACTACTTTCAGTATTTCACCACTTCCTGCATCTGCTTCTTTATAATGTTTCCTTTGCTTCAGGAAGCCATTGTAAGTACTCCATGTGTGAGCTACTCCTCCTATATGGCCTTTGTGCATAAACAGAATAGCTAGGGGTCAATGAACAGTTTCTAACTCTGTTTCTGAAAAAATTAGCAGGGGGGAAATAGCATATTTCTTATCAAAATGAGCATGCCTGTGGCCAGAGTCATGAGCCTTAACAACAGCAGTAACAGCAGTAATTTGCAGTTGCAGACGACCACGCACATTTCATTTTAAACACTGCCCATGGTGAGACCAGTAAGTTCTGAACATTCAAGAATTACGAAGTTTCTGTGTTTCAAAAACTTGTATGAGCTGGTGTGGGGAGTTTGGAGGTGTTGTGTATTTTTTTGTTGTTTGGGGGTTTTTGTGGGGTTTTTGTTGCTTCAAATTTTTTGTTTAGTTCCTGTGAAAATGGCAGAGCCCTTGTTTGTGGGCTGTTGGACACTGTTTGACAAATACTTTTGTTTTCAGAAGTTTTTTTTTTCATGTAGTCTTTGGCTATTTCACGTTTCTTGGTGAATGGTTCTCTTGGCTGGTAGAGGTGGAGTGAAACTGCAGCTGCTCTTGTTGCTTTGTGTACAGAATCTTCCTGAAAGTTGTACTGGGGGTGAGGGGGTCAAAGCAAAGGATCACAGCATGTAGCATGAGATTTTTTCCTGTGGAAGTATTTCAACTGACTCTTATTAGCAATGCATTTAAAAGAGAGGTGGACCAAGGAGTGTCAAGATCCTGAAAGTCAGATACCAGCTTCCTTTATTTTTTTTTTTTCCTTGATAGAATTTTCCTAGTATATCATAAAACCTAATTTTTTTTTGTCAGTGGTGCCCAGCAACAGGACAAGGGCAATGGGCACAAACTAGAACACTGGAAGTTCCACCTAAACATAAGGAAAAACCTCTTTTCTAGGAGGGTGATGGAGTCTGGACCTGGCTGCCCAGAGAGGCTGTGGAGTCTCCTCTGGAGAGATTCCAAACTCACCTGGGCAATGTGATGCCGGGCCCCCTGCTCTGGGTGATCCTGCTGGAGCGGGGGGGTTGCACCAGATGACCTTCAGAGGTCCCTTCCAGCTCCCACCGTGCTGGGATTCTGGGATATGTCCAGGCCCACAGAAGTCAAGATCTGAACTTCTAATGTTAAAAACGTCCAAGGGAGATCAGTCTTGCCTCCTTCCTCCCTCCCGACACGTGTTCCACGTGTGCTCTAAGGCATCAGAGATGATGTTCTTTTTTGCATGGCCTTAGTACATAACCTTCTGTACAAGACTCTAAACAATGGCCATTAAACCATTAAAAGCTTGACATGAGAATTAGCTTTGACATTAACGGGCACATCAGATACACGAAAGGAAACAATCCAAAGGGATCACATAGAATAATCATAGTATTGGTAAGGCACAACAGAGGTCCCAGGAGGGCATCTAATCCATGGACGGTCTGCAGTGTATGGCTGCAGTTTCTGCTCTTTAAGCTCCCACCAGCTATAGATCCTAAGATGTGTGTCCACACAGAGGAACTGCAGATTTGCGTGCCAGATCAAATTCTCTTCTCCAGAATTCCCAGTCCTCTTGCTATCGGATACTGATAATATTCAGTCTCCCGTTCAGGTGGAATAAACTTAGTTCATAATCAATTTATTTCATGCTAAGCCTTACGTAGTGGTGCTATTTATTCTAAGCCCAAACTGCTGTAAAATGAAATGTAATAATTTATCTCACCTGTACAGGCAGCTGAAGAAGTTAGATGAAGACAGCTTAACCAAACAGCCTGAGGAAGTGTTTGACGTGTTGGAGAAGCTCGGAGAAGGGTATGTGTTCTCTTCCAGCGTGTGTTTTCTAAGAACAAATCTCTGTAATGGATGCACATTCAGTGGGCTTTGATTTTTCCCTTTTGTCATGATCCTGTTACTACAGAGGTGTGTACTAACATAGAGACAGTGTTTGCTTGGTAACAGAATAAAGAATTTATTTCCCAAAAGTATGATGTCTTCATCCAAGCGACAGCGTGCAGCTTGGCAACAGGGAGATAAAACAGTGTTGAAAAATGTGTTATTTGTGTTGCAGTGTTTAGAAGCTAGTGGATGTTTATTTACATTAAAATACAAAATATTTTTAGCAGGAGGATAGTTTATTTTTCCTGATGTCTGCACTTGGGCAAAGTATAGCCACAACATTTCTCTTTGTAAAATATTAGTGTGTTCAGCGTTTATTTAATGTTTTGTTTCACAGTTCCTATGGCAGTGTGTTCAAAGCCATTCATAAAGAAACGGGTCAAGTTGTTGCAATCAAACAAGTTCCTGTGGAATCTGACCTGCAAGAGATTATAAAGGAAATATCCATAATGCAGCAATGTGACAGGTAAACGTGCACCGCCAAACCCCTTAGCGGTACGCAAAGAAAAGTATTGTCTGTGAACTGGTATTTAATCAAATAAAAGCTGTGATGTTGCCTTAAATGTTTTTTAAAAGGCTGGACTTGTACGATCAAGTTACCTCGTATCAGCTGAGTCATGTTAACTGACCCTTTGGGTAGTGTTAATCCAGGCAAAGGTAAGACGACAAATACTGAGCTTGCCACAAGAAGCGTGAAGCTGAGTCGAATAACCTTGCACTCGCTGCAGCCCCGGGCCCAGCGTGTCAGCACTGACCGCCTCCTCCCGCCGTGCCAGCACTTGTTGAGCCCTGGTAACTTGATTGTGTGCTGAACAGCAGCTCCCAGCCCCAAAGGGCTAACAAAATCTAAACTGGTTTTGGCAAGGACATAGAAAACCGTTCAAGAGGATTTTCTGTTTGTAGGAGCATGTGGATGAGAGCCACTAACGCCTGGCTGCTCTTGCATGTGCATGATCTACGTGCTGTCCTCTGCTGGGGTGGGGGATTTGTCCTCCCTGGCTATTTTCTGCCTGCGCAGGTTCTAGTGCGGTACAAGCTGTCTGCTGATTGCAGCATCCCCACAATAACTTGCTGGCAGCTCTGTGGGCTGATGGTTGGCTCTCTGGGTTGTTTTTGCACGTTTCTTGTGGGAAAAGATGTTGTACTGACTTAACTGATGAAGAGCTCGTGGGTACGGAAGACCTCCTCTCAAAGTGTGTCCTAGGTTGAAAGTTTGAAACACAAATTTCCCCTGGTCTTATGAGGCCAGCCTTGGGAAGCACTGCTTGATGGACTTCAGGCGTGGAAAACCATTGAAAAAAACTCCATGTAGTCCCAGTCACTAACTCTATTGCACTTTACTCTGTCTTTAAATGAAGGTGACTGGTGGCAGACACCAAAACGTCCTTAAAATCTTATTGTTTAATTTGGGAAGCATTACTAGATGTCTTTTTCTTAAAAGAACTTAAATATTAACAATGTAAAGCCTCAAATGAGACCTTACAGTTAACAGCAGAGGGAGTGAATCACTGGAGCAGCACATTGTCTGTGCAAGCATTAAGGGATGCTGTGCACCGTGACTGACTTCTTTTGCTGGTTTTACAGTTTTTCACTAGAAAATACTGAGCAGAGAGTAGACTGAGTGCACTTCTGTTCCTTAGCTTCCTTCCCATAAAATCAGGAACAGTCTTTCTGTTAGTTTTCTGCCTTACCTTTTCCAGAGCACAGAGGGTTATTCTGACCAGTATAGTTTGTTTTTTGGGCAGCCAGGTCGCTGACTGTGACAGTCAGTCTTGGGTTGTTCTGGTTTCCTAAAATATATTCTGAAGTGTAGAAACAATGAGGTGCATGTGGTAGTGGAGGAATGCTCCTCTTAATGAACATGGTAGCTCTTTGCCAGCAAACTTTGGACCTTATTTAGTATTTCCATCTGATTGACAGTGCTCTGCAGCAGCTTTACCAGGGACTGCCATGGTCTCTTTCTCATTTCCTTGTCCTGCCTTCTTGCTTGCCACAGCCCTGACCTTGCTGTAAACCAGTACAGGGAGCTAAGCTAGATCAAAGGCTAATGACTCCTTATTTCCATGGGATTTACTTTTGGGCAGTTTAGCTCCCTGAACTGACTTAGGGGCAGGTCAGATGGGCACTGCTGTGAGGAAGAGGCTTGACAGGACTGCGGTAGCCCTGTGTAAATTCAGACTGGTTTTGGACTGTTTTGACCAGGGTTTCAGTGGCACTTCAACTCTGAATTTCTAAAACTTATTTAGGCACTCTACAGGGTATTTTGCTTATTCAGTTATGCTGGTTACTGGTATTTGACCCTTTGTTTTTTTCTCCTTTTTCACATTCATAGTCCTCATGTGGTGAAATATTACGGCAGCTATTTTAAGAACACAGACCTGTGGATAGTGATGGAATACTGCGGTGCTGGATCTGTGTCCGATATTATTCGATTACGGAATAAAACTGTACGTCCTTTCTCCCTTGAGTGTACAAATGGGGAATATGGGTGTCAGCAGCTGAAGGAAGCTGAGTGCTTTGGGCATAATTCTCACGGTGTTTGATGCCTGATACAACCGTTGGCCATAACCTGTGATGCAGGTTCCTCAGAAAATGAGAAAGCCCATTACATTAATTGAGTTTTGGTTACCTGGGTAATGTTATCGGTCGAGCAGATTCTGGTTTGTTGGCTTTCCTGAAAAGCCAGACTGAGTCTGGATAACAGGCTCTACTTTGCCTTGCTTTGGTTATTACAGGATAAGAATTACTGGTGGAGAAAGGGTTTTGGTATGAGATGTGGTACTTGTGTATGTGTATGCTGGTTGTAATCTAATTCTACTACATAATGCTGAAAGTCACTAATTTCCCATTAGTATCAGAACCTTTAGTGAAGGCAATCGAGTGGTAATTATAGAATCTCAGGAAAACAGACTGAAGTACACTACTGTTGCATCTCAGCATCTGATAAGTTGGCAGTAACTTTTTTTCTTTAGCTCACAGAAGAGGAAATTGCTACAATAGTGCAATCAACACTGAAAGGACTGGAGTACCTGCATTTTATGAGGAAAATACACAGGGACATCAAAGCTGGAAATATATTGCTAAATACAGAGGGGCATGCTAAGCTGGCAGATTTTGGAGTGGCTGGACAACTTACAGTAAGTAAAACCAAGATGGTTGTGTGCACTTCAGTATATCTTTTTTAACATACGTGTGTGATGCCCTTGTAGAGTCTTCAAAAAAATCGTTCTGAACTGGTTTTTTAGCACTTTACACCAACATAAAGAGTTACTAAACCAGCACGTGTGTGAGCAGAGCTTCCTTTGTGGAAGCTGCTATACTTAAGCGATGGTTTGCAGTAGTATTTGCTGTGTTCTTCAGGATACTTGTACCTTCTGTAAGCACATTTAATTCCTCTTTGCAGCCTTCTGTCTTGCTGTACCTAATAATGCCTGTGCACACCAGTGGAAGACAGTTGGGGTGATAATTAGTTAATGAATGTTTGTGACTAACACAGTTGCCATTATCTGAATCTTTATCCTGCTTTTCTCAGGACACCATGGCAAAGCGGAACACAGTTATAGGGACCCCATTTTGGATGGCTCCAGAAGTGATTCAAGAAATTGGGTATAACTGTGTTGCAGACATCTGGTCGCTGGGAATCACTGCGATAGAAATGGCTGAAGGCAAACCACCCTACGCAGATATTCATCCCATGAGGGTAAGTACTGTGGCCTCTGCAAATGTATTGCTGTGTGGAAAGGTTTTGCTGTTACAGCTGGCTGAATAACTATCAGCGTGTCATCTTGCTTTTAATTTAGAGTAAATGTTGTTGTGGTTTTTTCCCTGTCAGTTCTTTGTAGTGTTGATTAAATGAAAACCAGATCTTTCAAAAGGAGAATTTGCATGGGAAGGAAAATCACAGTTGTCTTCTGTTAGGACAGAGCTGCAGCTCCTTGTGCTGGGTGTGAAGAAACACATTTTCAGCTGTATTATCCAAAGCCTTTTTTTAATTTTATCTTTTGTTATGCAAACACAAATTCTCAAGACTTAAAATTGACAGATTCACACCATGTAATGCATATAATGGCTCAGGCAGAAGTGTCAGCACCTAGTGAGATAAGTGTTGAGTTTTTGCTGTTTGATCCCTCTGAGCAAGCTTGTGTTCAATATGGGCACAAACTCTTCAGAAACTGGAAATGCTGTCGTTCCTCAGTACCAGCATGGGTTTGTGTGTACTTATGTTGTATTGTTGGAAAGCTTTAAACTTCATCTGCAAATCTGGAATGTTCTTCTGTTTTCAGGCAATTTTCATGATTCCTACCAATCCACCTCCAACGTTCCGGAAACCGGAGCTCTGGTCAGACAATTTCACGGACTTTGTGAAACAGTGTCTTGTGAAGAGCCCAGAGCAGCGTGCCACAGCAACACAGCTTCTGCAGGTCTGCCTTATCCTGTGAGAATGGAAGCTCTAGAGAAGGCTTGCTAGGGAAAGCAAGGGCTTTTCATCTGTTGAGATGCTGCTTTCATTTCTTGCTGCTCCCGCTCGCTCCAAGTTTTACTCTTTAATATCTGATTTTTTTAAAGATCTTGTATTCAACTTCAACTTTTCAGTTCTTCTCTAAGAACTGGTCTAATGTCAGCTTCCTGCCTTTGTCTTCTCTGGGTTGATTTGTTTATTTGGCTTTTGGAGGTTTTTTTTTACTTTCAAATTCTCACCAGCACTGCCAAGGAATTGCCCCTTAACACTAAAAAGGGGAGGCTAAGTGAAAGTGATTGCTCAGAATGATCTGTGTAAGTGCTTCTCAACAGCTAATGCTAAAGAAAGAAATAGTTGGGGTCGTGGGAGGGGAATGAGCACAAAGTCTCACAGCGGTGGTGACCTTGTTTGAAGGGTGGGAGGTCTCTCTCCTGTGCCATATTGAAGTATTGGGGTTTTATTTTAGTAATGTATTGAGTTAAACCTTAATTTTGGTTGGAAGTAGGCCATAGTAACAGTGTTTTACTGTTTTATCTTGGTTTGGATGCAGTGCTTATTTGTTTTTAAAATACTTTTCAGCATCCGTTTGTTAAAAGTGCCAAAGGAGTGTCGATTCTGCGAGACTTGATTAATGAAGCCATGGATATCAAGCTGAAACGTCAAGAGGCACAACAGCGTGAACTAGATCAAGACGATGAAGAAAATTCAGTGAGTATTTAATAACAACAGTATATGAAGTCCAGACTCTTGCTCCTTTCACAAGGTCTAGCTGCTTGTTTTGGTTTTGCAATACTTTGTTCAATTGCCTGTGGATTTGACTTAGTTCTCGAGTTTTTTACTTCAGCACTGCTTAACCTGATGCTTAGTCCCTGCTCAATCTTTATATTTGAGAGGGATAGCCAGAATGTGTGGCTTACTGTTTAGCTTAGAGGATAGCTACAGACCTGTGATTGAATAGGTCTACAAAGTAGTGTATAGAAAATACTTCATACATTTTCCGAGTTGGATTAAATTATTTATGAGACTCCTTCATTGTAGATTCAGGTCTTAGACTGCTAGTATAATAATATTGCCTATGATGCACCATGATATAAGTATGTTGTGTTGTTTTACTATTGTTGTGCTTTAGAACCCCCCTTATAGAAACTTTCTACTGCACAAGAGCAACCGACAGAAACCTGAGGTGAGGTCATGGGAAGTGTTCAGGGGAGTGCTGTGAGTTGCAGTTTGGGCTCCTTGTTTTGGTGGTTACAGCATGTAAATATGGAAAGCATGTTGAAAGCTGGTTTTTTGAGCCTCTGCCTGCTTCAACCTGAATAAATGAAATGGGCAACAAAAGGCATTGTGTGCCAGTTGTCTTCAGAGGTCAGACTTGAATAGCATGGTCCACGGTGTCTGTGCTGAAGACATTGTTCATCTAGTTTTACAGTTTAGGACCAATGATTTATTCAGCATGGAAGTAACTTAATTGGTTGTGTTGCCGTGATGTTGACTCTAAGAGTATGGTCCCTACCCTCTCTTCTCCGCTTCTGACCGATCTGGAGTCACGCTGCTGAGAAACGGTGTCCGTGTAGTGGAGCTGAATGGTCTCTGTTGATGTGTGTGTGTTTTCACAAAGCTTCTCTACGCTGTGTCTGCTGGCAGAAAAGTGTTCCCAAGCACTTCCCAAGTGCTGTGGAAATTCCTGCTGTAGTCCTTTGTTAAA
Source organism: Megaceryle maxima (assembly GCA_024605025.1). Classification (NCBI taxonomy): domain Eukaryota; kingdom Metazoa; phylum Chordata; class Aves; order Coraciiformes; family Cerylidae; genus Megaceryle; species Megaceryle maxima. The sequence goes on along the minus strand of JANHGN010021361.1, from coordinate 89,286 downwards.
TGATGTGTAGCTAAAAATTTTTTACTTCCTCTCGCCCACTCATCTCCACATAAAATTACTTCTCCTCCATTAACACGTCATATAGTTTTCTACTCCTCTTGCTATTGGCTTTGAGGTGGGAAAGTAGATTATATAGCCATCCTTGTCAGAACAGATAAAATGCACAGAACACCGGACCATGGAGGGGTGTACTTCTTTCTTTCAATGACATTGAGGTGGAGAATTGTAGCTTGAAGTGTGAGACCTGCATTTTCCCTCTAATACAGCTCAGTAAGCCCATGGTCACAAATAAAGAACTGTGAACTTGTCCTCCTAACAAAACAGGAGTGTCTCATCCAAGGTGAGATGCCTAGAAACTACTGTAAACCTAGGGAGTGGCTTCTGTTCTTGTAGTTGGAGAGCTGGTCCACATTCCCGAGAAACTAAATAGATTGTGGAGCTTTTCACCTTGTTCTTCATGAACTCCTAGTCACAGTTTATACTTAGTGAAGCACATACCATCTAGTGAAATGGCTACTTCTGGCTGATGTAACTATCTGCCAGGAAGTTGTCCTACCACAGCTGGTTTCAGGGTCTTCTGTGTTTTCCTACAGAATCAGTCTCTTGAGCCTTGACAAAAATAATTCAAACTTTTGTCCTATTAGTACCTGTTAACAAATGGAAAAATAAGAAATTACCTCAATCTGAAAAAATTGACTAGACTTTGATGACTTATTTAATTCCTCTTTAGGATTTGCAAATTCAGTTCACTTTTCTTCAGTGCTTCTGAAGTTTATAGCAAGTAAAACTATCTAAATATTGACAGCCTTCTAGAAAATAGGGTGATCATTTTTCTTCAGTGTGTCACATGCACTCCAAAGCTGTTGCTGTCTAATATCTAAGGACTCCTCAATGAACAGTACCACTTGAGTTAGGAGTTAACAGTTAAACCACTGAAACAGTTAAAGTTGGCATCATGAATAGAAACACTGAGTGAGTATTGTAACCTGCTTTTATGAACAGGTCAGAAATTAGATACAACTTGCACTGAGGAGCTTCTGATGATTATTTATCTGTTCTCTTATTTATCATGCTGGCAGTAAAGTAAGACGACTTTTCCTTACCCGTTTGGAGATGACAGGGAGAGAACTAAGTGTGTAAAAGAAAATGTTCCTTCTGTGTGTATTTGTGTGTAAAAACAAACAAGCAAACAAACAAACCCAAAAAACACCAACAAAAACCAATGAAACACTTCTCTGATTTAATAAGACTTGCCAGTGTCCTTGAATACAGACATTCTTCATGGGACTTCACCATCAGTAAACGTGTTTATGGCATCCTTGTACAGGAAGAAGATGAAACGGATTCAGGTACCATGGTGAGGACGAGTGGAGATGAAACTGGTACCATAAGAGCTGTCAACACGATGACTGATGGAGCCAACACAATGATAGAACATGACGGAACCTTGGAATCCCAGTTGGGTACAATGGTCATAAACACAGAAGAGGAAGAGGAGGAGGGCACCATGAAAAGTAAGAAAACATCTTTAACTTCTAGAATAATACTTAAGACCTAATATGGACTTTATGCATTCCCAACCTGCTTTGATATTTTTGGTAGGTTATTGTGATGTCTTTTGATTGTAGGGAGCTAAAACTCTTAGGTCAGTGCCCTCTGGCAGTAGAGAAGAGAGAGCCCTTCTAGGTCCAAGTTTCAAGCCATTATTTTTAGACTTGTACTTGGTAGAGTTGAGTTGTGCACGATTTCTACAAGCTTCTGTGCTGATCAAATAAGACTTGATTCCACCTAGTATGTTTTGGGTTTGTTTTGTTTTGGGTGGGGTTTTTGTTTGTTTGTTTGTTTGGGGTTTTTTTATTTCTTTTTTGTCTGTTCTGTATTTTTCACAGAATGTAGAGGAGGGAGACTAATGTAGGGTTAATAAAAAAATTTGTCACTTTCTAAAGGCTGTGTATTAGCACCTGAAGACAGCAAGCCTGCTTCAGAACTGATGCATCAAATTAAGGGCTACGTTTATGAAATGACAAACACCTCGTTTGAAGCACAGCAAAGCAGCAGTGGGAGGAGCAGGCATCTCCCTAGACATAGGTGTTTTAGTGTTACTTTAATCTCTGAATAACCTGTGTTGCTGTTCTGAGACACTCAAGTTAAAATCTGTTCCACCATAAAGTAGAAAAGCTTACTAACACTACAGGCCTTGTCATAGGATGTCAGATTTAAAATTGATTGATCTCTGATATTCTGTGGAAGACCTCACAGCTTGAGCTGGAGAAGGGTTAAAAACATTTCTGTGATTAAATAAGTGGCAGAGTGAGCCTCTCTGGAAAACCACTGGAAGAAAAAGAATATTTTCTCACTTATGGATTCTCACAGGGATCTGTTCCCACTGATCAGGTGGTCTCAACAGTATTGAGGCAGAGGTGGCCAGCGATGGCTCAGCTGGCCAGCAAGGATATTTGTTCAGGAACTGGGGAAAGTGCTCAGTGAGGACTCCGCAGTAGTAAAATATCATAGGTAAGGCTTGTTCTTCTGGCTCTTGCACTGCTTCCAAAGAGTTCCTTGGCCACCTGATTTTGAACCTTTAGCTGTTGTGAGAGGAAAAATTCTTAACATGAGTTTGTAAAATCCTTTTTCTCAGTAATTTCTGCATAGAAATCTTTTTTCCAAGCGGAGGCCCTCTGGAGCTTGTGGAAAGATACTGGTTTTGAGAGTGAAATTTCAGTAGTACCTGTTTAAAGAGTTGTCCAGACTTTGGCAAAGACTGATTCAGCACTTCAGAAAACAGAGGTGTCAGTGCAGGTAGCAGCAGCTTGTGGCAACAAAGATGATGCAGTAACGCCATTGGGTTTTGTGGAACAAGGTAGCTGTCGTGAGATGGATGGGTGCTTAGAGGAGTTAAAAGGTCACCAAGTGGGACTTTTTAACAGCCTTAAATAAACCTAATGATGTTGCAGTTTCTTTACAAGTAGACAGTGCTGTCTAGACCTCATCAGTGAGTACTGTTCCATCTTGTGATTCACAGCAACAGAGGTTTTACTGTCTGTGGGGCTCCTGCACTGCCTACCAAAGGTGTTTGCTAAGTGAAGTGCCCCTTCAGTTCATCTTCCTCTGCTTAACGTGGACTTCTCATCATGTTTTTAAGATTGCAGCGCTTGTAACTCAAAAGCATTTAATGGTCTCTCTAAAGTGGTGTGCAGGGGTTGGAGGAGATGCCTTCGGTAATGTCTCTCTTGCAAGGACATACTGTCGAGTAGAATCAGTTACGAGGATGTAGCAATGGTTTTAACATAGTGCAATGTCTAACCTCAAGAGGGAGCTCCAGAACAAGCTTTAAGAGTTCTAGATCTCTGTGACTAGAAGCTCAAGATTTTATTTTAACCCCTGCCTTAGATTTCAGGCTTCTTAAAAAAACATTCTGTTCTTGAACGATATTCAAAGCTGAGCATGCGGTAGAAGTGCTTGAGCAGCTCTGCCTTCTGGAGAAAGCCTTTGAGATCCTGGGTGCAAGTGATGGTTGATGTTGGTACCACTTCATGTCGGTGGGTCTCACGCAGTAGTATCTGGTGAGACCCAGCTGTGCTCACCACTCTCTGCTGCAGATCATGCTGCGTTTTAATAACTTGTACCTTCCTTCCAAGAAATCTGATGTTAATGAAAATGATTGTACCAGAAAAAAAACCCTTACCTTTCCCTTAACAGCTTAATCTCCTCCTCTCCCAGCAGCATAATTCTGAAATTCTGGCTGCTGCAGAGAGCAGGTCTGTATCTGGTTCTTGGATGCTCTGCAAGGCAGTGTCTCTGAGCAGCGTGCCCTCTGTGTGTGTTGCCTACAGCTCTGTTTTTCAGCTTGCCCTTTCCATATTCATGTTCTCATAACTTTCTGTTAAATTGATTGAACTATAACGCTCATCAGCTGGCTGCAGAACTCTCTGGAGCAAGTTATTTCATAATCTTAAATATAAATGTAATAATACTGTTTGGAAACCACTGAGTTTGAAGACGCTTCATTGATTCATATTTTTTAAAGATGTCTATATTTCATTTGGCAGCTTGTGTTATGACTCACAATAAAACCTGCTTCAAGTCAATAAAATGTTCCAATTTTTCTTGCATGCCATTAGTAGGAGAATTTAGCTTCCCTAGGTGTCTTGGGTGTTTAACTTCGGGCTTCTGAGCTTGTGCTCTAGCCCTTCCTTCTAATTAAAAAAAATAAATTGGCGTCTTCAATTTTTTTTGTTAGTTTTATTTATTTTTTTATGTAAAAAGTGTTTATAGAACATTGAAATACAGTGGTTTAGATAGGATTGTATTTGAAATTTCTAGCAAATAACTTCCAGCAGCCTTGAAAGTGATTCTTGCATAAATCAATTCATGACTTCCCAGGCTTAGAGGAATAACATTCTTGAATTCCAGTATCTTGCATTGCAAGGGAAATTTTGTTTTATAGTCAATTGAGCTGTAATTCTGTTTGCTTAAATTCTTTCATTTGCTTGTCTTTTCTGGGCACTCAATAAAAATACTCGGGCAGCATTAAAAATGTCACTCTGACATTCTGTTACGCACTTTGAAAGCACTCAAGTGATTGCCTGAAACCACAGATACTAAACTGCTCTGCGACACATTTTACTTCTAAATCAATTGCTAACAGATTGCTTATGGATTGCAGTTAAACTATTCCAGAAAAACTTCAGAAGTAGATGAAGAACTGTAGAGGAACAGTGATTTGTAATAACAGATGTTTCCACTGTGCTTGAGAGCTGGAATAACTTTTGAACTGTTATGTCTGAAAACATATTTTTTTTTAATTTTTATATGAGGGAATATATAGTGCTAGTAAAGAGTACAGCACTTGTTACTCTCTCTTTTCTGGTTTATTTGCTGTAGGTCTTTAGGTAGTGGAAACTTGGCATGAGTTTGTCTCTGATTTAAAGAGTGGAACATAATTTTTTAATAAACAGATAAACATATTGCCTTCACTTGGATCTGATCATATTGCAGTGTCCAAGGAAATAGGATCTGGTTTGCCAAGTACTGTCATCTGCCTTATTTTCTGTTAAAGTGCCTCTTGTTTGTTCAAGCAGCAAATAAAACGACACTGAAGAACGTAGAGCTGCCAACAGGGGTGTGAGTCAGGCTGCCTGGATTTTGGGTTGAGATGAATGAGGGATCTGGAGACAGTGGAAGCATTGTGGGTGTGGGTTTTGTTCATGTGACATGCACTTGGAATAGTGTCTGGTGCAGGGCTAGATCACAAGCTCTACTAAAGCTGTTGCCTCTACCTTGGTAAAGTAATGTCCAGGTAAAAATTCTTCATAGTTTGTGAATGTTTAAAATAAATCTAGGCTTCATTCTTATAATACAGTTAAGTATGGTTTGGGTTTTGTTACTGTGTCCTTTTCAAAAGATATTTCCCTTTCTCCTTAGGAGATTGGGTTTCATTAGCAAATTAAACGAGCTAAGATGCAAACTTGGCAATTGTGTATTAGAAAAATGATTCAGAGTAAGCTCGTTAGTCTTGGTGGCTTTGTGAGACATCCAGCAAGTGATGCTTACACCTAAACCGGGGAAGTTTTCCTGCCAAGACCTCAGAAACTTTTCTTCCACGCTAATTAACCTGTGATTTATCATGTAGAGCAATGAATGTAAAAGCTGTAACGTAAACAGCTGAATGATAGAAGGTTTATGTGATTGCATTAATATTATAGCTGAATAAAGTATTACTGGGGTTGCTGAGGGGGCTATAGGTAGTGTAATCAGTAGTTGTCCAAAAAAGTGCAGATGCATAACATCGAAGTAGGTGATGCAGGTACTGCAGGGAACAGCTCCGCATCTTGTCAGGATTTACGTCATGTTTATGCCAAAGATACTGGCTGTGTTTTGCCTCTGGTTTTCTCCAGAGGCAAGAGCTCTTCATAGCAGCTTCCCACTACTTACTGTTATTAATGCCCAGCAGTACCGTTCAGTGTTCAAAATAAATCGATCCATTTAGGCATAATTAGACCATAAAACACTCTTAGCGTTACGCTTTTAAATAACACCCTGTTTATAGAAACACCTACATTGATTAAACTCTTCTCAAACTGTAAGTGGCATTGCACAGCCACTCTTGAGCTGTGGAGAATACAGTCTTCACAGATAAGTCTTCTAGCTGTGTTACCTTTTGACTTGTGTTTTCTTAGCAGCCTTGCTAGCAAACTTGACATTGACAGTGGCCAGAACAGTTTAAGACTATCAAGTTGTGTGGACCTGCAGAGAGTGTTTTTCGGTGATGGGAGGAGTTGTCTATGGTGTCACTTTCTTGCGGGGTTTTTACTGTGCTTTTTCCTGTTTGTATGGGGTTTTTTTTTCTATTTCTGGAGCTCTGTGCAGTGTGCCAACAATTGAAAGAATGGTTCTGTGCAGACCGAATCATGAAGAAAAGTTAAGTCCAGGATTGGAGTTGGATGCTTGTCCACCTTTGCTTGTCCTGAATGTTTATCTAAACTTTAATGTTAAGATAAAGTTAATAATCTGTGTATATTTTCACAGACAGGGAAATTGGAGAGATATATGTGTTTAATACAGCTATTTTTGCTGTTACTAACACTTTATTGTTAAGCACTCCTGGATTTCTGATGGTGGGGGACAGAAAGTAGGGAGATTTTTTTTCTTTCTTTCTGGACAGAAGCATTGTCTTGAGGAAAATGGGAAGTACGAGTAACAGAGCCCTGAATAGCATAAAGGAGGCAATATGTTTCAAGAGATTCAACCAAGAGGCAGAGTAGTAGTAACTCACTGAGTAAGTATATCTCCATCCCATACATATACATATATTTGCATGTACAGGCAAACTATAACTTACTTGTCTCTTCTAAGAATAAAGTCACTCCTGGCTGGATCAAAATAACACTTGGAGAAAGCTTTCCTCCTGGGCAAGAATCAAGAAAACACTATAAACTCTCAAATTTCTTAATTAAAAAAGTTTAAAACCAGATCTGTTTCTACCAGCAGATCTTCATGCCTCAGGAAAACAAAACAAAACCAACCAAACAAAATAAATTAAAACAAAACAACAAAGAAACAAAAAAGCAGTTCCTTGCAATATTGTTTTCTGTTCTCTAGCTAAGCAAATCAGTTTCCGTGTTATAAATAAAAAGGGTGTGGGTCTTCCTTGGTTCTATGCCATTTGGGGAGCTGGAGTTGTTACCCACAGCATGCTGGCCCTGAAGGCCACATCCCTGTCCATGAGGTTTTCTCATTACAATTCATTGGAACTTGAGCCAGATGATGCAGGATATGAAATGCTCACTTCTTTCTTGATGCATCTTCATATCTTGCTGCCTGTGCCACATACTGTGGTTGCTGGACTAAATTAGTGATTCAAGATAATGAGGTGAAAGATGTGAAGTGTCCACTGAAATTTTGTAATGGAGGAAGAAAGCTGCTGTATACTTATAATCTTTTCTGAGTTTTTATGTAAAAAAGATCTAAAAGGAGGCAACCTGGTCTTAAACAGCTTTCATTACTGTGAGGATTTCCTCTTTCAGAAAGAGTCCTCAATTATATGCACCACAGCTTTGGATGAGTGTTGATACTCTATTCCTTAGATGACTTTGATGTCTTGGATTCATTACAAGAGATTAGTTATGATAGCTAGCATTAATTTTTATGGGCATTTAGGAGCTCCTGCTTAATAGCAGAACCTGTCAGGTATGTTCTGCTTTGATTTGGTTTGAGATAGGCCATAACTATGGGAAGATTTGTCCTCATAAGCTTCAATAGATTGAAGCATTACGTGGTCTGCTTCTAATGTGAGGAAATCTCAGCTTGTGTTACCATGTGGTTAATTCATTAGTGATGGAGCACTTCTTGCTCTGGTTGAATAAATTGGCATCTCTCTGCTCCATAAAATGACTCAGTTCTGTTCATACTGTACAAATTATGCTGTCCAGCTGCTAAAGTTCATCTGTGATATCTAAGAAAGAGCCCGAAGCAAATAAAAGTGCAGTTCCATTTGAAATTTAATATTAATGAAGTGTTGCTTGCACATAATAATCAAGGCACTGCTCTGTGCGTTTCCTTAGAGTTACATAATTCAATCTAAACCAGAGAGAAGCTTGCTGAGACTACTGGGGACTAAGCCCATTATGTGGTCAGTCAGTGAAAGATGTATGCTTATTTTAGACCACTAAAATAAAAGATTATACTGGATATGAGAACGCAGGGGGGAGGGGGGAAGGCACGAAGAGAAGGTGTACACTGTAGAGGATGACAGTTTGAATACTGAAGAGCTGAGGCTCACTCCAGAGTGAGCACACATACACTGGCTTCCCTTAAACTTCAGACTGGAAATGAGAGGGTTTATAACTCCAGAAGAGCAAGCCTGTCAGCAGCAAGGACACAGCACACCAATTGCTTTACAATAGATCTCGATCCTGCTGTGAGAGGGACTTCATAATCTTGTATATGATAGCAGAAGACTGTGCTGTTTGTCCCAGGGGATCCTTCCTGGCATTCTGTCTGACTAAAGACAGCGACAGCTCTGCTTTCTTTACAGTTAACGAGTGCTCTTCACTGCATCTCTAGAGCTGGTTTGAGGTCCTGCTCCCAGGGGTGCATCTTCCTGGGTTTCATGCACAGCATTTGTGGTAATTCTCTAGCACAAGTCAATGTAAATTCTTGGTCTTGTGGCTCATGACACCTCATTCTTGTAAACAGAAGTATTTTTCAGAGCTGAGATGCGTTGTCTTTGTAAAGTGTGCAGCCTCCTGAAATCTTGACGAACGGCTCTGTGTACCTAGTACCATGTTTAGTTTGGTTTTGCTGATGTAGTAATTGCTCACTTCATCGTTGTTGATTTATATTACCTTCTTTGTGGATGCATTTGTTCCATGCTCTCCTGACTGTTCCCAGCCACAACTCTAGCTCAAATTTTTGTGATATAAGGGAGGAAATCTCTCACTGTGGTTTCAAGAAGTGTTATTTTAAGCATTAATTGTATAAACTGACTTAAGAACACACACAAAACATGTTCCTGAGGTTATCTTACTCTGCCTTACGACGAGCTTTGTGACTCTAGAATATTCACCCTAGGTAGATAATAGCAAGCTCTTTCAAGAGGAAGGAATAATAAACCAAAGATTCTTTTGCTGTCAAGTTTGAGTAGAGAAGAATAATTTTAGAGAGAAGTAGAAATTCTAGCTTCATTACTCAGCATGCTTATTCAGACAGATAGAAGGACTTTGTAAATCCTGCTTTCCTTTTGAGGGTACCCTCTGAAGCTCAGGAGCTTCTGAAAATTTCCAGTTGTGAGAGCTAATTTGACAAAATCAACAAAATGACTGCTTTGATTTCTGGGACTCGATATGATGAATGATGTGGTTTCCCAGGTATTCTTTACTGCTAGAAAGAAAAAATAAAAAACAAGTAAATCTCTTGCTGAGATTAAGACTAAGACTGACCTCTTCCATTCCCTCATTCAAACTGGTGACATTTTTTGGCAAGGGAGCACCTTGGTGGTTAAGTTTTTCTTTAAAACTTGCTCATACTGTAGCCTGGCAGAGGAGAGGATCCAGGACGCTGACGCCAATGCCTGTGACTGATGTTGCCTCACTGGCTTCTTGCCATGCTCTGCCTCTATCTGTCAGTTGTCTTCTGGCTTGTCTGAGCTGTGCGGGCTTTGGGTAGGGACTGTCCCAGCCTGCATGGCACCACATGCAGTTGGACTTCATTTTCCAGTGCCAAAAGGCACTGAAACCAGTAGTAAGCTTAGTGTGGTGCTCCTCTAAAAATCAAAAATCCAAGGGGATATTTACAGCATTGTCTACCTTTGACCCAACAATTTCACATCTTTTTCTGTGCTCACACACAACAAAACTGATTTTCTTAATACTTTTCTAAATGTGTTTTTATACCAGGCAGCGCTTGTGAGTTTTTGTGTGGAGAGCTTCTGCTCTTCCCCCCTCAGGCAGCTGGACTCTGAGCGGTCCCAGTCCTCCCAGCACCTGGGGCTCTGTGCAGCTCACCCAAACCTGCACTTCTGCAGTCAGCTGGACCAGCTCCAGCAGAGCTGTGGTGTTCCATTTGTGTAATTAATACAGCTTCTAAAAGATGACTGCGTATCTAAACGGTAGACCGTTAATGGCTCCAGGGAGCTCTCGTGGCTCATCCTTATAAGCAGCTCTATAGATTCCAAAATAAATGTTTGGTGAAGCCTTTCTTGTCACCGCAGGGTGACCTTCTCGTAAAAGGCTCCTCTCTGCCACAGTTGTGATCTCACTTTCCGTCAAATGTTCATATTTAGTCTAACCCTATAAAATTAGGAAGTTAAATGCTGCTTGGCACAGACACAGTTAGGGTGGCCTCATCTTTCAGCAGGATCTGCTGCTGCAAATGGCAGTGATCGATTTTTGTCTTTGGTTGCCTATATCTTAAAGATACAGCAGTGTGATCCTTGTGTTGAATTAATAGCAGATCATCTTTGGACAGACAGCACCGCTGTTAAGTGCCAAGATTGGCAAAAAGAAAACCAGTTGGGCTGGGATGATAATTGATTTGGTGTAATGTCTTTCTGCCTCCAGGAATGTTTCTGTCAGTCTTGCTGCATGCACACCCCTACTGAGATCATAGCAGCAGCTAAACTTTCAGATGTCTTAGATGCATATTCTGGCAATTTCTCATGGTATATTATCCTTTTCTTTCCTTTTTTTTTTTTTTTTTGTCAGTTTGCAATCTCTGTTTTAATCAGTTTTAAAAAAGGAAAAGGCAAAACCCAAAACCAGAACAGCGTTAGATAAATATGGAGCATTACACAGTGAGGTGTAAAAATGTACTAAAATAGGTGACTAAACGTTGCGTGTGTTTGAAAGGCCCAATGTGGCTGCAGGGTTAGAGGTGTTTGACAGCAGCTGTGAAGAGTGTGAGTCTTAGGAGAGCTTGGCTTGGCAGGGACCTCTGGAGATCATTGGTCTGGTCCCCTGTGCAATGGCTGGTACCAAGTGCAATGTCAGATCTGGTTGCTCAGGGCCTCACAGAGTGGTTCCAGCCCTGCTCCATTGCACAGCCGTTGTGTTGTGAAAACATTCTTTCTTATGTTCAGCCAAGTTGTCCTTGCTGCAGTTCAGACCATTCCTCTCGTCCTTGTGCCGGGGAGAGCTGGGCCTTGATGAGCTGTTGGGGTGGGACACCACAGCTAGTAGAGCCTTTCCAACCCTCCCCAGGCTGAATGAGCCCCTTCTTCCCACCCTCTGAGCATGGTAGAGACTGCTTTGGTGTCTCTGCAGCCCCCCCAGCTTTTCTGTCACTAGTACTGATGGGGCTCAAAATCCAGTTACACTCTTCAGGATTGTAAACTATCACCACGACTTGATGAGCTTACTTCTCTGTTTCATTTCTGTGTGAAAACAGGAGTTTTACTAAATAAAGCTTGTGTTTGGATATGCCCTTCAGTAATTCAGTGATGCTACAATAGGTTGTTCAGTAGATGTAGCGAGTTGTTTCCAAATGTTGCGGTTCTTGGGAAAATACAAGGTGTGGGGAAATGAGTGTGATTATTTGAAGTGACAATCTGAATTAAGTTCTGGTATGAGCAAACAGTCTTCTGAAAAAAAAGCAAAACTGAATAATCCAGTGTCACTGGAGAGACATATTAGTCTCCTGTGCTACAAACAATAGTTGTCAAAACGCAGAGTACAAGTGTGATTTAGATTTTCTGTGGGTTTCCCTCAGAAGCCTGAATTACTGAGAGCTGGGCTGCCTGTCAGTAAACTGTGTGTAGATGAGCCTGGGTAGTTATGAATTCCTCTCTTTCCACAAAATTTGTTGGTGTTAAACATGCCGTGACTGGCCATAACAGCTTCCCTCCTGCTTCAGACAGGCTGGGCTGCAGCCGAAGACAAGGGGTGCATTTACTTCATTCTAAATAAATGTTTTATCACTTAGCAGTAATTGGATTGCTATTGTATTTCAGTAATTATTCCCAACAGCACATCTCTTCTCCACTTCACAGATGTTCCCTCTGTGACCTTCATGCAGCCTGTCTGAAGGTGTCTTTCTTGATTAATTCTGTATGATGAGGTGTTTTGGTTTTCTTTAGGTTTTTTGTTATTTTCTGTTTTTTAAAAAAGAAAAAAGCGGAACTACTGCCAGGGGTAGAATAATTTGTCTTTGCTCCAGTTGTCATGGTGCAAAAACATAAGCACTTCAGTTCATGCTTGAGCTTTTAGCTGACTCTGGAGAGGCAGTGTGGTGCAGTGCTTTCTCAAAATGCATAGTGACATTTCAGGCTGCATAGAATCACACTCCTCTCAGTATCACAACCCAAATACCCTGCCAAGATTTCTTATACTTTGCGGAAATTTGTTCTGTATTTTATATGTCTATACACAAAACAACTTCCCAAAGTATCTCGTAGCTGACCAAGGAATTCATACACTTGTCTGAGGATCAGACAGAGTCTGCCAGGGAAGTTCTGGATCACTGGATGGCAATTTTATGTACAAGAATAATATTTGGTGATTGAATCTTAATGAGTTTCCAGAGTAGCTAATATTTTTGCAAGAGGAAAGCATTGCTGAACTTCTTTAGTGAGCACTGTCTCGCGATAGCCTGCCTTCTGTACAGGCTTTTGTAGGAGAGTCTCAGTGTTACACAGACCCCACAAACTCACCAAAGAATAGCTCCGTCCCCTGTGTGCTTGTCTGAAGCTCTAAACTTTTAGTCATTTACCTGACAGGTTACATTTATTTCAAATGTATGACGTTCAACAGAGAACTTTTCTCCACAGTCCAGAATTCAGCTATTCTGCTGCCATTTTCTGTTAACACGAGTCTTGATCCTGCTGCTGAAAGTGATGGCCTTTGCATGGCCTAAAACATGTTTCAAGTCTGAGTAAGCTGCTCCGGGCTCTAGAGAATAATATTTGATCAGTGCTTACTTCCTCTACAGTCAGAGGGTTTCATGAAGCTCTTTATGATAGAGAAGCCCAATGGGGTTAAGCTGTGAGTAGTGAGTAGTCTTTAGCTGTGTTTGCAGCTGTCATGGTCTCATGCTGCAGCCCTGCTGAAGCACGTTTGCTGTGCAAAGCTGCTTCTTCGTTTGGCTTTGGATTTGCTAAAGGGATTGGCCACAGCAACTCCCAGGACAGGCCAGTTTTAAGCATGTTCAGTCTGGGCAGCCTCTGATGCCCAGAGTTTTACCATTTGCACTGGTAAAAAAAAAAAAAAATCTTCCTGGGGAGATACCGAAAGTCTTTCACTCTAGACTTGCTGTGAAGTTGGACTTTATATTTTCTTCCTCTGTTGGCTTTTATGCTGTGCTAGGAACCAGTATTTTCATCCTCTCACTTTTCATCATTTCCCCGTTGCTCTGTCATTACCCAGCAGCTGAAGCAGCCTCTGTTCATGGAGCTCACCCCCTCTCCAAACAGCTCTGGGGATCTGCTTTGGTCTGGGAGCTTGGGACCCTGTGTTTCTTCCTTCGGTGATGGAAACCTGTGTGCTGAATGGGTTGCTAGATTTGTTTGTATGTAATGGGCTTTCAGCCATGTGAGCAGGGATTCAGAGGGGGTGAAGGAAGGAGGTGCTCATATCCCGCCAGCTACCCAACCTATCTGGGCACCCTACGAGAATGGACTTTTATGAGCTTGTTGCTCTTAAAAGTATGAGCACTGCAGATCCATTCTTTTAACTTCTGATTGTTCTAAATGATAATTTATGTAAATTAATTTATGTAAGTCTAGTTGGGCTAAAGCTTTCTGCTCTTGGCAGATCCTTTCTTCTTCCATCAGTATGGGTGAACTCTTGTTATTGAGAATGGTGCTTGGGAGGTTTATGAGCCTTGCTCTTAACAATCAAAGTATTCATATTTAGGGGGCTGTTTGACTCCTCTCTCTCTTCATACCCTTGTCTGTTTCTTATTACCTCATGGGTTTTTTTTGAATGCAGTCTAGAATTGAATGGTTAATCTATGTCTGGTTCATTTGAGTAATCCACTAGGAAGTCTATTCAGAGAAATTAACTTACAGGAATAAAACTAGGGCAGTAAACTTGAAGACCTACTGACAGTTTATAAAAAGAAAAGAAGGCTTTGCAAACTAATTAATCCTTTCTACCCAATAAATGTAGTACTTGATTACTTCTACCCAAGGCAAATTATGAGACATTTGTGTGGCAGACGCGGTCTTTGAAAGCCTCGCTTTTGTACTATTCTATTCATAAATAGAAAGATGAGTTTCTGCTTGTAAAGCAGCACTGTTTCATTTTGAAACTTTGCATATTTTGCAGTGCATGCAGCCTGGCTGGGGTGAAAAACCATCTCTCTAGTTGGTAGCAGTTTAGTTCTGGCATTCAGTGCCTGAAGTTCTGTTATCTGTTAGCGTGCTTTGATGTGTGGGTTGCTGGTCTAGAGGTGAAGGCCTCCAGCATCATAATCACTTTTATGGTGGGCTTTAGGCTTCCCTTCTCTAGTTTTCTCCCTGTACAGTCAGTTTTATGATTGAAAAGCTTCTGAAAAGATAGTACTTTAGCAGTACTACGTGATTTAGTGCATGCTAAAAAAATAAAATCACTTTTGGGCACAATATAAGGCTATATAAGTGAAAATATGTTTTTCAAAACAACTGTCTTTTTTTATTTTTAATATTTCCAGGGAGGGATGAAACGATGCAGCCAGCCAAACCATCATTCCTTGAATATTTTGAGCAGAAGGAGAAGGAGAATCAGATCAATAGCTTTGGGAAGAATATGTCTGGCCAGACAAAAAATTCATCTGATTGGAAACTACCACAGGATGGAGACTACGAATTTGTAAGTCTATACTTTGAAATACAATCAATGTGACAATCTTTAAGAGTTTTAGTAAGAGCTGCTATAAGATTATTTCTTGTTTTGACAGACTAATGGAAACTTGAGGAGATTCTAATTGCTAATGCATTTGGATAGGGCATTCTGAAAAACTAATTCAGGTATTTCTCAGTAATCATAACCAGTCGTTATCTGTATACCTCCCTTTTTAAAAGCTAGCAAACGAACAAAAAAGCCTGAGGACGTGAAGGTACAAGCTATCTTGCTTTACTTTGCTATTATGCATTTAAAATTAAAAGAAAAAAAAGAATTCCAGATGGCCATTGGAAAATGCAAATCCTGAATGTGTTGTGTTTGAATAGGGTAAGAACCATTGAATTTCCTTGTTTTTCTCAAGCTTTGGCACTGGGCTTTGTTTTATTATATAAACATTGAGTTTGTCTTCATTTTCGCTTTCCAATCCTCAATTTCAGTCTTCCTGACTAAGGTTCACATGCTCTGAATTTTCAGGAACTTTTCACAAGTTCAAAGAAAGATCTATTATTCATAAATTTGGTTTCACTTTTTTGTGAGGGTGGAATATTTCTGGTCTGAGTTCCAGATGCCACAAGATGCATGCTTAGCTGAATGCTTTTCCTCCACTGCATTTTGTTACATTGATACTTCACTGCAAGCCCTTTTTGTGCTTCATGTGCCCTTAGACAGCTGCTCACATTGCCTGTGGTTTGGGTTATCGTGCTGCATTCAGTAGCTGGTGAGATTCACTCCACCGAGCAGCATGGAATGTGAAATCCATCTGCTAGTCACGACTTGAGGAGATGCTTTACTTTAAAGCTGGAACAATAGCTGGAGCCTTCCCTTCCCTTTGTACAGATTGTATAGACTGCTGCTGTAATATCTATTTTGTTGGCTTTGCTGTTGCATCTCCAATTTTCTTGCTTAGACTGAAAAGGATGGATGGCTGAGGGGACCTGCCACATTCTCTCTCTCCTAGCCCTTTGCACTATGTTGAGTTTAGCCTGAAGGCTTAAAGTCACTGCATAAATGTGTTTTGCAAAAATAACCTGTGAGCAGCCTGCGTATTGCAGAGTCTGGGCCAAACACACGATTCCAGCCGAGTCAGATACTTCATTTATCTCTTTCACCTTACATTCCGTAACTTAATTTGATGCTAAGCAATTATTTTTCAATGTGTGGTATTTCCCAGGAAGAATACGCTAGTTTGGAGTATCTTTAGAAGTCTTTTGTAGTCTGTAGAAGATGGCCCAAGGGAAAATTTGCTGTAATTATTTTAATTTCTAATTTGGTTGATAACAAGTTTAGCAATTACCCTTATTTCCCGTGAGTAGGATGTGTTCCCCCCTGCACACCAGGGGCTGTAGGTGCAGACTGCACCCGGCGAGCGGCACAGGCAGCGGGTGGCACAAGGAAAGGTTGGTGCCGTGCCAGCAAACAGGACCTACAAGTATTTTTAGAATGTGCCAAGCAATGGTTTGTCACACGTGTGACCTTGTTTACTGATTTCCATTAGTACAGAAGTATTGCCATGTGCATAGATTACCAGGGCGCTGGAAGCAATAAAAGCGAGCGATAAAAGCGAGCAATAACTCGGGCTTTGGGTCACCTTCATGTAGTAATTTGTAGAAATTTTGCTTCCCAGCTGTATGTATTTCTCTAGTTCAACTGTGTATGAATATACCAGCCTGTCTTGCATGCAAATTTTGTAATAGAGCTACTTTCTTTTCTGTAGGATAAAAAAAAAATGCTGGAAAGCAACTTTTATAACACGTGTGGGTATTTGCATAGCCCTTATCTGAGGGTTTGTAGCAGTAACCATCACATTGCTTAATGTAGAGACTTAAAACTGGGTATTTTCCCCACTTGACTAAAAATGGATCAATTTGATGTCTAGCTGGAAATAAAGTCATGTTTATTAATGCTTTATTAATTGAAAACATCAGTGCAATAAGCATTGTGGGATAAGAAAAACAGCCTTCATTATGTGTATAAGGTACATCTGGCCTGGACTTGCCTGCAGCTCTAGCTGGTTTCTCCATCATTAAAGTAGTCAGGCTGGTGCAGACTTTGTAGAGTTTGCAGGATTCCAAGGAGAGATGAGATCAGTGAGATGCTGGGTGAATACTAGTTCCTCCTGGGCCTTAAGAAATGATTGAAATATTATTGGCTTGTGCTACTGCAGACTAGATAAATATGCCTCGTCTTCTCTTCTGTATTCCTCTTCTCCTGTGTGACTAGCACCTGGACTCTCCTGTCTTCCAAAAAGCCCCAGCAATATTATATTACAAAAGATTTTTGATCTTTTTCCCTGTGGCAAAACTATTTGACCTTTTCTTGACTAAAATTATTCCTCTGAAGCAGGCAAATAAGACACTATTTATATCACAGTGGCAATGTCACATTAGATAAGGGTTAGATTGAGTCAGCCCCATCCACCGCAGAGCTGAAAACCCAGAGATCCTGTTCTACAGGAACTCCACTCCTCCCGAATGTGATGCTCTGGCTGTGTCCTGGTTGGGGCTGGCATAAACCCAGTTTATTTCCAGGAGTGTATTCCAATTTTGTTGGATTTTTGAAGTAGAGGTTAATATTAACTGATTAGTCAATGCTTGATGTTGTTAATGTTTATCCCCACTCGTGCTTGAACAAAGGTCTCTGAAGGTTTAAGCCCTGCTTGATTAGAAAAAAATGTTTTTAAGAACATTATGATTTAATTAACATGGTGAAAAAAAATAATTGTGGAAAAAAAAAGTCTTGCTTTTTAGGAGGAATATAACAAATTGTAATATAAAAATGCTGCAGGGGTAAGCTGTTAATGGGCAGGCTGCACTGTGTGTAGAATTCCTAATTGCCATAATCAGATCTCAAAATTTTTGTAGTTGAATTCAATTTTGCCAGTGAACATTAGTCACGTACTGTTGCACAGACATAAATTAATAATGCTAGAAAAATTGTTTAGACAATGTCATACTTTTTTTAACTTTTTTTCAGCAGTACTGTAACACACAGCAAAATTAACTGTGCAGTGTTTCCTGCCCTTAGACATAACAAACCCTTTGGTTATTCCTATTTTAAAAGCCTTTTAACTGCTCTGAGCTGGTCAGCATTCTAATACCACTTGTGGCTAAGTGAGATCACTGGCTTTTCTTTTATCCTGGCCCTGCTTGAAAGGCCTTCAGTCCTGCCCAAACCTATTGTAGCACATACTTGTGGATCATCCAGTCATGAATGTTGTGCATTATACCACTAATCATTTTATTGAAAGCCTCTTTCGTTAGCAAATCAGCTGGTTCCAGCCATTCATGGCTTGCGGTGGCTGTGCCAGTATGGAAATCTTTTCAGCTGTATTTCAGAAGTGAGGTTTCACTGGTGGCAATGAGTGGCAGTAGTGCCCTGTCAGTCTCAAGCTTTGCCATCACGGTACAACTGCAGGCGTTTTTAATACCTGTAGTGCTGAGCTTAGGTTCTGCTGTAATTCTAATTCATAATTTTTCATATATCAGTGAATCTACACTCATTAAGTATCCTTAGGGGCTTGTTTTGGATGTGGAGTGAAATAGGACTTGAACTTTTAACAAGCATTTAGAGCAAGAGTTCTGGAGGACGTCAAGTCTCTCCACAGGCTTTACACAAGGAGTTGAAGCCATTTGCTCCAAGGCTTTTTTAATTCCTGTCTCTGTATCTGCCGACTGTTCCTGGCCTGTGTAAGGCAGCCTGTGAAGAGCTTAATTGGTACAGACACTTTTATGTTGTCTTTAGCTGCTCTTGCTCTCTGTGCTTAGCTGGAAGAACACCAGGTGATAGCTGAGCCTTTGAAGGAAAGCATCGCAGCACCTCGGTGGAGAGCAGCAGCCATCAGCAGTCGTTTTCTGCACTGGCAATCTCTGTCCTGCTGCTGCAGCTCTGGGTAGGAAGCTGACATTCAGAAACCAAGTTTGTCTCTTCGCTGAGAAGTATCCTGCTTCCTTTGGGAAGACCTCGATTTGCTTGTCTGCTAAGTCTTGGTGAATTAGACCTTTCCTATTGCTACAGTTGTCAACAGCCAGTAGTTTGGGTCTTTCATCTCTCCTTGGCTTAATGAAGAGGATCTGCCTTTAAAGGTTCTCTCACTGAAGCAGGAAAACTTTAGAGCATAGCTGTTTCCATACAACATAATACATATCCCTGGGAGTGTCAAAGTTTGCAGAAGCAGGAGGAGCAGCAAGGCAAACTCCTTCCAGGGAAGGACTGTGGAAGATGGCTGTGGCATGGCCTTTGCTCACAGGCTCACCACGCTGCTGTCTGCTGTGAGCAAACCTGTGTTCCAGGTCTTGTGCTGCCACGCTGTGAGTGCTGTTCTCTGCGCTAGTGCATCTTTTTAGCTCCCCTGAGAAGTGTCTCCTTGGCTGCTGATGGGAATTTCTTTGGACAGGAGAGATTGGTGTGATTTCCCTCCGTTCCAAAACAGACTTTATCACTTCTGAGTGCAGTGTCATCGGTTTCTCTGTTCTAGAAGCAGTTGTTGCTTCTGAAATTTTTGCAGGGTACAGGAAGGAAGGCTGATCAGATGTTAATTGACTCTAACCAGGGGAGGAATTCAGGTGCTGATCAGCTGCCACTTCTGTCGGGGCTGCACCATCAGAACCCTCATGTGCAAGCAACAGTTCTTGCCCCACCTCTGCTAGACAGAGACGGGCAGGGGAGGACACAGGAGATGGAGGAAGGGGTGGGTTTGATCCCGCAGCTACAGATCTCTTTCCAGTAACCACTTGTCTAGGCTGTTGCTTCCAAAGTGCTTGAGCTGCAGCTTGCTGTCAATACCTGACTTCTACATGGATTGTGTTCCTTAAAATTCACAAGTTTTCAAATGAAGCATTTTTGTTTCAAGTGTCTGTTAGACCACTTGGGTTTTGTTTAGAAGCTCTTGCTCCAGTGGTCCCCTTCCTTACACTGAGTCCTGACAGGGGCTCCTTGAAGCAGGAGGCTGTAGGAGTTGGGTGGTTCACCAAGCCAGTGGGACAAAGGACTGAGCAATAGGAACATCTTTCACATTGGAGATCGCTGTTTGTTCAGATAAGAGACAAAGCAATAGTCTGGCAAACAAAGTAAAAAAAACCAGGAAAACATTTAGATTTTAATAATGTCCAGTTTCTCCAATATATTGACATCTTTTGGAGTTCTTGAATTATCTGCACTCAAGAGTTGGTATTGTGACTGCAGCCTCCTGTAAATAACTTTGAAGAGCTGCATGTCCATTTATACTTACTTGATATTTTTGAGGTCTTTGTGTCTGTAAGCAGCTCCCAGACAGAGCTTTTAACAGGTACTGCTTAGATCTTTCTTTTTCATAAGTATAATGTAAATGAAAGCAAGCCTTCCTCTCACCTGACTGGAGGTATAATTATTTCTCTTGAGGTAGTAAAGAAAATACGATTTTCTGTTTACTGATGCTGTTTGATTATGCTGCTCTCATCTGGGACATGCTGGTTTTAACATCTCGTTTCTATGCTTTTACTTAGTAGCTTGAAACATTGCATTGGAAACAAAGCCTTTAAATAAGAAAACCACTTTACTAGCAGAGAAGGAAAATTTGTTAGTCTTATGGTGTCTTCAGCTTGTTCAATTGAATAAATGGCTGTTGGCTTGCAGTGAAATCATGAATGTGAATCCTCTTCCTTCTAGTTAGACAAATGAGGTATTGGTGTCATAGCAAGAGATTGAAGTTCCTATTGAACAGCTTACAGAAAACTTAATTCTTTCAAAGTAAGTCAGACGGCATTAGGATCAGAGTGTATTTTTGAGCCTGGTGGTAGAGACACCAGCCTGGCAGCGCCTGCAGATCAGAGGCTGCTCCCCTGCACCGCCGTACGACAGCTACGGTTTGAAATGAGCATCGCTCGTCTTTCTCCTCCTAGCCCAGGGCTCTGGTGAAGAATGGCTGCATACTGGAACCATCTGTTTCTTTCATTGGAAGTGATTTATAGGGAGGAACTGTGAGAGGGCAGGTGATTTATTGCTTATCAATAACAGTAAACACATTCTGCTTTACAATGACCAGAGTATCTAATTTATTGTATTCTGTCTGTGAGGGTGTCATTTGTCTTGTGAACAGCTTGTTGTCTACCAGTACCTGGAACATTCAATGTCTTTGGTTTCTCTTGAACATTCATTTGGATAGCATTTATGAGCAATCTAATGGTGAGGCTTTATAGCTTTACTACCTTTTGTCCTTCTAAAAGTTCGATCGATTAAAAACTTGAGAGTATTTTCTGTACATTTGCAGGCTCTGAAAATGATGACAGGCTAAATAATTACCTTTCATTTTCTTGGCACTGGTCTTTGGGCCTTTTCTAGCAGTAAGAAGAAAGCATGCTGAGGATACATGGATAAGGCAGCTGCTAGAGGAAAAGTACTTGCATCATATGGGAAAGCTGCTCTAGTGTGACTCTGCAGTTAATCATTTTATAGTATTTTCTGACTCTACTGTGCTCTCTGAGCTGTACCTTCTTTTTACTTCTGTCTTTTAAGCAGCTTGGTCAAGGTGTCAGGAGCAGACCTCTGTACTAATCTTGCTGTTCCTTCTTTCTCCCATCCCAAGTGAACAATCCGAGTTGTTTACTGGGACTCCAGAAAGTCTGTCTGCTTGGACAGGAGCGAAAACCCCTTTATTAGAGTGTGCACACTTGCAGGTCATTTAAATGGGATTATTTGAGAATCAAATAATCGCGAAACTTCTATTGAATTATTATGAAACTTGCAATACATTCTCTCTTTTCCAAGAGAGCAAGTTACTCTGCCCATTGTGTGATCAAAGAAGATTTATTGTTCCAAAAGCGCATTTGAGTGTGTATGGTTTTGCATAGAATAATAATTAAAAAAAAAAAAAAAAAAGTTTGTTTAAAGTAGAGCTTTTTTCAATAACACTTATTTTTTTTCTCTGAGAGTAAACCAAACAGTTTGAGTGAATCTTCAGGGATTTCTCTGTCCAAAAGTTTCTTCCCTTCATTTATCATGAACTCTTCTTTTTCCCCTGGTGGTAACTGGAATAAAAATTATTTCTCAGACACTGATTTCTTCCAATAGTCTTACTTTGATTGTAAAATGAACTTACTTGCTGGGGCATTCATCAGTTTGAGAGGTAAAGGCAGATCTGCGATGCTGATAGATATCCCTGTCTGGGCCATATGGAACTAGGGCAGATTCCCAGTTGGGAAACAAGTAAACTTGTTTGTGCTGTGTTGAATCTAAAATCAAGCTTTCTTGCAGTGGGAGTGCATTAAGACCATAGTTTGGGGGGGAGGGGAAAAAAAACAGACTCCAGTAAAAAGAATATTTTTTTTTTCTGACCGCGGGAGTCAGTCCAGAACAGACAACTCTTCATTTCCAAACCTGAAATCTTACCCCCATGGTATCTTCTGCTAATTGAGGAAGATCTTGAAGGAAGGTGTATTAACTAGATGAAATTTATTCTGAAGTATGATTTATAAAAAGAGACAGGTTTTTGTGATGTTTTATTCATTGGTTTTAAATGTCACCTGCCTTGATTCATAACACTGATGTCCCTTAAATGGATTTCCTTTTTTTTTTTCCCCTTCAACCATCTGCCAAGAATTTTTAAAGCTGTAATTGTTTGTGTTTCTTTTAAGCATTATCTTTTCAGCATATTTAGTATGTTCTTCCCAGCAAATACTTCTAAGCTGTGACATCTTTAGTAAGGAAAAATGGCTCCTTTTGTCATCTTGTAATCAAACAAGCAGTCATTTTAAAAATAAACCCAGGAACAGCTTGTTTATCTCTTTTATTGTTTGTTAACTGTTCTTGAATCTTCTGTAACGTTTGCATGAGGAAGACATTCTGATCCTTACTGTAAACCTCATCGACTTCATGGCTGCTTCAAACCACCGATGTGATTTACAGCAAGCTCTGTGTATGTAAATTTTTATAAACCTCTCTAAATTCCCTTTATAACAACAACAACAACAACAAAACCCATCCCAGAAGATACCTCAGTTGGTTTTAAAATGTTAGCAATATTTGAAATTGAAAAAGCTAGTTCAGTGGCTTCCTATCTGCTATGGAAGAGAATAGATTTCTGCTGTCTTCCATTTGGTAACAGGGTCATTGTTCACCACCTGCTTTCACTTTGGTGCATACTGACATTGATTGCAAAGCACTTACTGCCACAACGTGCTGTCAAAATTTCATTTTTGCTATATTTTTGTCTATAGCAGGCCTTCTGTGACATAAGGCTTTTAAACGAAACTTGCGGTGAGTGGGAAGTAAAATGAGTTGCTGTTGTTTGTGTTGCATTGCTTAGGTCATAGCCCTTAATGGAGACTGAAATAATGTAACCTGAAGTCAACTTTATAGGAGAGCACTCAGACTTAAATTCAACGTCCTGGACTATCTTGGAAGGCCTCTTTCCTACTGTAGCATTTAATCAGCTGAGACATTGACTGAAAGTTTTGTGGATGAACTAAGTAACTAACAGAACTTCATCCAGGGTCTTTGATCGTGAGATTTGTTCCACTGCTGCTGTGTGTTTAAGGTCAGGCCGCAATGTGCATTTCTGCTTGGGAGAAAGGGAAAAGGAATTAATAATTGAAGGTGTGACATTGGAAAAAATCTTTGAGCGTAGTGAATTCTTCAAAAAACTTGTTTGAGCCTTGTTATGCCTTGAGATCTGTTTTCAAGGCTGAAGGTGTTCTCAGCCCAGCATCTCCCTTAAAGAGAGAACACTGCTGCTCAAACAACAGCTATTCAAAATGCTTCTAACTTGGCTGTCAGTACAAATGTTTGTAAAGGGTAATGTAGCTTAAAAAGACAAGCTTGTCCAGGTTTTTCTCATCTGTAGCAAAAAGGACTCCTTTTAGGGACTCTTTGCATCAGCAGCCTAATATAGCTGCTCTGGATTGTTTCTTGGAGGATGGAGCCTCTGGACCATAAGGGAAAAGCCTGGGGATAGAGTCTCCATCAAGCCTCTGTGAATACTTTCCAGTGAGCTGGGTCTCACACAGACAAGTGCCTGAAATGCTGTACTGTGGAGGAGCAAAGTTATCTCAGCCCTGACTTCTGGACCTGGTGCATTTGCCTTTGTGCACCCTCTTCTTGTATTACTATAAAACCTGCAGGAAAATCTAGATGTTGTTTATCGCCAGTGTTTTGGTGCATGTAATTACTGGTTGTCTCCTTGCTTACCTCACCAGGGGACTCTGTGTGTATGGGGGGGTGTTTCATCATGAGTGAGGTATGTTTGAAGCCTTGCTCTTATGCAGAAGGTAATGCAGTTTGCAGTTGGCCATGGCTGCTTCCAGCAGCAAACAGGAGGTTTGCCTTAAATAACCTCAGTGACCAGAGGGCTTCAAAACCCAAGTTTTGACCTTTGGGAAAGAGTAAGAAAGAGCAGCCTAATACACAAAGACTGATATAGCCTGAGAGAAATATTATTGGGCAATGGAGTGCTTAATTCCTTCTTGTTTTGTGATTTACCATTGTGAAGGATCACTATAAATAGATACCCGAGTAATAGTGAACATATTGGGAAACCTTGTAAGGTGAGGTGTGCAGGTTCATGTGACATGGATTTTATGGAGGTGGTTCACTGGGGGACCCTTCCAAAAAATATTTGTCTGAGATACTAAACATATGTCCCTGGTTTTAAAGACAACAGGCTCTCCCATGACCATGCAAATATTGATATTTCAGAATGCTCTGCAAATCTCTGTAGTTAAGTCTTTCCTCAGAAAGCTTTTCCTTCTCTCTCCCATCTTCCTTGCCTTCAAATTGCAGCTGTTGCTTCCTTTCCCTTGGTGAGGAGGGGAGGCAGAGCACCATCGAACCGGGGTTTTGTGTTGAGCCTCACTTTTGGGTACAGGAGGTAGGGAAGTGGTGTGGTCTTACGGGAAACAAACCACCTTCAGCAGCTCTCCTGAAGTTGGAAGTAAACTAGGAGACTAAGACTCAAATAAAAAGCACTTCTTGAATGAAGGTTAATGCTTTTAAACAATTTTGGCCTATCCGTAATGCCTGCTTACCATGGATGATAGTCTTAAGCCTTTGAAATTGAAACTGTGTGTCTGAAGCCTTCATTGTGCATTGCAGATGTAAATGTGTGAAGTTCAGGTAAGTTAATGATGCTAATGTACCAGTAGCAAACTTTTCATTCCACATTATTAACAGAAAACTATTCACATACTAATTTAGTGTTAACTAATTGATTGCTACTGTAGTTGCATTTGTGCTTCATGGTAATAGTACACTGAGCAATACTGTATGAAGAAATCACTCCTGCCTCAGGTATTCTCACTTCTTCAGGAGTTGTGCTTTATTCAGGGTAAGCAGTCCTGAATAAATTCTGTAATTGTTAATCCTTAGGTGAGCAGATCCCTTAGGAGTAAGGGAGAGGAGGAGTACAGGGTATGTCGCATTGGAATGAAGCTCCATTACAAACCCACATACCCTTCCTAGATGATCTTAGTTAAACCTCTCAGATTCGTAGAAAAAAAACCCCTTATTTGGTTTAAAATAATCGGAGCTTTCTGGCAGATTGCTTTCTCTTAAAAAAAAAAGAGGAAAAAAAACAACCCAGGATCATCAGCTGTGTACTCTACAGTTGATTTGTGCAGCTAGCCAGATCTTCAAAGACCAATGACATGACTTACTTTAGGATGTCCAGAGGTATTTTTGTACTCTTACTTAAGAAAATTAAAGCATAATCATTTAGAGTAGGAAAAAAACACCTCTGCTGTGTTTTTCCTTAATCAAATCTCTGGCGAGCAAGTGGTTTTTATAAGCAAGTGATGCTCCTTTTATTACCCTTCTTTATTTTTTTTTTAAACGTGTTCAGACAGGCTGACCTTTTAGCTTCCTTCTAATTCAGTTACTGAAAAAAAACCCAGCGAGATAACTTGTCTTTGTGGTTACAGGATTAGTCAGCCACTTTCTAAGTCCCTAAAGGATTTTAAGGTTTGGGCTTCTTGAAGTTCAATGCTGCAGAATAACAGTGGCACAATTTATCATTTCCTTTGTTTAGATTAAGTGCGGACGGTACTTGGGATGATTTTGGATGGGAATTTCATTATTCATACTCATAATTGATACTATAGCCTAAAAAAGGAAATTTAATCTGGGAGCTCAGGAGATTAAAATGCATTGCTCTTCTTAAAGAAACCCTCTTTATGACCACTCGTATCAATGAGTAGAGCTTTGGGTGGGTTTTCTTCCTTAATATAACTTCTGTACTGTGCAGCAGATAACAGTGTGCAGAGGTTATCTGGTGGTGCTGGCAGTAACACCCAAACTTTCCTGAGCCATTTAAGGTCTACAGTAAGGATTAATAAAGTGCAATTCTTGTCTAAGAGCAGCTGAGGGATGGCAGCCTTACTGATGCAGGCTGCGGTGTTCCCGCGGTTGTACAATCCTCTCTGCTCTGTTGGTAACCGCTCTGCATAATCGCTGCGTGGTTGTGTCTGGGTAGCCAGAGTAGTCGGGGAGATCTGGATGTTTGCTGTAATCCTCTGAAATTTGTTTTTGTGTTGGGAATTTTCTGACATCCTGCCAACAGCAAAGCTTTTGAGAAATGGGAGAAGACTTCCAAACTGTGGTGAGGGTGGGAAAGCAGAGCAAAGATTCCTCTTAGCTGGTGAAGCTTAGCTTAGTTGTGAGTCTGAAGCACGTGTGTATGTCTCTTCCATTGCTGTTACAGAAATTAGCTACTGAAAGTATGCCTAAGGATGGTCCTTGCTGAACCAGCAGGATCAAACTTTATGGGTATAAATATAGCCTGAAATAAGAGACAGTTGAGTTGCTAGAGAAGAGCAGTGGCCTCGGCAGCCACTGGTGGATGAAACTCCATCAGTGGGGTGGTGCTGGTTCTGCGAGCAGTAGTGCCTTGAGTGGAGGGGCAGCTTCCAAAGAAGGCTGTCAGGCCATGATCATGGCAGCTTGAGAGGAGCCTTGTTAAGCTGGAAAGAGAGGTCTTGGCCATAGACCTTCCTGCAGGTGCAGGACAGAGGGAAGTTACCAGTTTAGATGTCGTCTTCCCAGTGCCTGGCAGGGAACAGGGCAGGAAGGAGAATGGCACACAGTGCCTTCCAGTGATTCTGCAGGAGTAGTATGGATACAATGGTCTGGTGTCATGTACCTTCATCGTAATCAAATAAGCAGAGACACGTAGAAAATAACTGGGATCCTTACTGGCATTGTAGCAATAATATGTTTCTCTTTCAGAAGCCATAAAACTCCACATTTGACAGTAAGGTGAAGCTTCCCCAAACACATCCCCTGAGGTGGTCTGGGTCTCCTCTGAGAGAATCCTCTATTGCAGTATTTCTTTCCAGTTCAGCTGGGACCACACGCTCTGTGTGTGTTAGTGTCTGTTGTTCCCCCACAAAAAGTGATGATGTGATCGTCCTCATTTAACTGTTTCAGCTGCTTGACTTCCACTGACTTTAGTTGACTTGGCTTCTGGAGCATATGATGATTTAGTTGAAAGTCGAGTGTTATTTCTGTGTGGGAAGCTGTCTGCTGTCCAGATGAGGTGTCTCCAGATGTGCCCTCATCACAGACCTTGTTCTCTTGCTTGGGGAAACTGTAGCCGCAGTGCTGGTTTGACTGGTGCTGGATGCTGCAGCCCATGATGTGTTTTCCTCACACATCACCTAAATAATTAAGATGCATTAAAAGCAGAAGCTTGTGCTGCTGAGACTTATTTTTCATATCCTTTGAAAGATTAATATCTGTAATTTTAATCTTGCATGAAATCCCACACTGAGTGCATTTCATCCACTGCTTTCATAACAGTGAGAAACTGACGTGCTAATGCTAAAAGGGGAGGGATCAAGATAATGAGTGTTTGTGTAGGCACTGGGGCTGTTCTGATTTACTGTAGCCCCTCCGTAGCATGGCTGCTGGACAGGTTGTGAAGCTGTAGACCCCTGACAGTCACGATGAAAAGTGGGCGGTTAAGTCCCCATAGGTTCTTAAATTCTTGTGTCCCTTGCACTGGACAATTTAGAGCCAATAAATAGTTAATGCCTACTCATATTTTACATCGCGGCCTCCTTGTGCTAGAAACATAAATGAGAACAAGGCACTTAATTTTTAGATCAGTGATTGAAAGTATGCCAAATGGTATGGAGCCAGCATTTCAGGAAAACTGCTAAGGAAAAAAATGGCATGCTATTCCAACACCAATTTATATCACCGCTTGCAAGACCTGAAGTCTGGAGCACTGCTTAGCATGAGAAATCACCCTCTACATTTAATTTTGGCCAAAGAAATGGAATGCTTTTTTTGCTGATTTAAAAAAAAGTGCATAGTACTATTCAGCAATCCGGTCCCGCGGAGTACATTTGATACCAGCATCTAATTGATACCATGTTTAACCAGTCTTTCAAGTTGCACAGGGCTGTTTCCAGAATAATCTCAGTTCTTGCACTTGTCAGAGCTCACATTCATGAATCGTGAGATGTGACATCTCCCCCTAACTCGTGGTCTTCCATGGCACCCGTGTGCTCTCGCGTGCTGCAGGCTGAATGCGCTCCAAGGCGGTTGCTACAAATAGACGCAGGAAGCGGTACCCAGTGGGTGATCGCCTCCCAGAAATAAAACCCTGCTCGAGAGGGTGACGGAGGAAAAGTTCAGGAGTTGAGGTGGATACACATCGAAGTGATCTGCAGCATCCCAGAGAGGAAGTACGAATGTGCCCTTGGTTTTATCAGAAGGGAAGCAACTGGAGAGCGTTGCTGATTGCCAAGGCCAAGTGAAGCAAGAGCTTAATTAGTCTCTTCTGTGAAGAGCCTCCCTTCCCAAAGGACATCTGAACACCTAATAAACTATTAGTAGGAATTCTTCTCTACTTATCTCTGGTACGTAGCCACTTCTGATGTGGAGTGTGATCATCAGTAGCCTCCCGTGAGGGGCTCTGATGGGCTTCTGTCCAGTTACAGTCCCTGTTGGTTGTTCTGGTTTCGGTTTGGTTTTCCACAGTAGCCTGTTGTTACTATACTACAGGGGTAATATTTTTCTTTTTTTCTAGCAGCAATTTCCTATTTGGCATTTAATGTTTAGTGTACCTGAGATAACTTGGCTTGGATAAAAACCTTTCTCAAGCCACGTTGAGATTGTACCTGTCTAAATACACACAAGTAAAATGGAGAGTTGTGCTCCCTACTAATATGATTCAAAATGTCTTGAGTTTCTTTAGGTGACTTTGCTCACTGGGCATACAGTCAAGAACTGTAAGATTGCAACGTAAAACTAGGCAGAAAAGGAAGATATAACAATAAAAGCTACGCTAAATAGACAATTAATTTGTTTTTTTCTATAGTTCCCATCTAGCTCATCTCTTTTCCACTAAGAATTTATTTCCCTGTGTAGCGTGGGAAGCTGCAATTTTATTGCTTCTGTATTTTAGTCTTCAAACTCCCACTGCCCCTTATGAAGTGATAATTGCTGAAGCCAGTTTTTCTAAAGGCTATTTAAAACTTAGAAGTTTGACATCAAGTTGTGCTGAGCAGTAAATGCTACCTGGGGTATTTGGGCGAAAGGCAGAGGGGCTTTCCCCTCTAAAGAGCCCCAGGCTGTTGGAGGTAACAGTGGGGGGATATTCAGAAAATACTCTGTGAGCATGTGGAGGACAAGTGTTCAAACTTGTAAAAATTCTGGCAGAGGGGTATGACTAGAGGGCTAAGGAAGGACAACATCCTTATTTTATTTGGAGGATTTACTGTAGTGTCAAGACTTGAAAATATCCTCCTGCAAAACTGTTCAAATACTTTCACCGTGAGGAAAATAACCCCAATCTCACCAAAGTCATACACATTCTTATTTTGTTCCAGAAGTCAGGGTACATCTGTGCATTTAAAAGATGATGGTAGAACAACTGCTTCCCCTCCCTGGAGATGGAGGGTTCATGTTTGGCACAAGTTTCAGGACTTGTAAGGCAGCATTTAAAAACAAAGCCCAGATAGCATGAACCGTTTAAAGATACAAAGAAAAGGCTTTGTGCTAAGTCTTGGGATCAGATTCAGTGTCAGCAAGTAAAAAGAAACTTGCAAGAGGAACACGTTTTTCACTTGTCCCGAGATAATATTTTTTGATCCCTGTGCAGCCGGTGAGTTAGTGCTCTGCTGAAACTCTTTGTTGGGGGAGAAATGTGTGAAAGCTGCTGGGAAACAGCTCATTTCTATTTGATGCTCATAATTCATGCAGCAGGAGGATTTTGCTGGTGATGTTTTTGGTATAGGAGCAAGTAAGAATGATAGCTGAAGTGACTTGGGGGTTACTGAAAGACATCTTATTCATGTCAGTGGTGCAGACTGGTCTGAGTCAGTGGTGACCTTGTGCTGCTGGCAGGCTGTTGAGAGACCAGAGGACTATGCTGGGTCCCAAACGGGTCAAGCAGCAGACCCTGCTGTAGGAAAACCAAGCACAGGTCCTCTTCAGTGTCAGGACTATAGGTACTCAGAGGACTGTGATACATCATTTGCTTTGGCTTCTAATTCAAAAAGTTTTCACTGTTTGGGTATTTTATTTGTTTTCCTTGGGGACAGGGAAGGGGCTGAGCTAATTCTCTAGGCTTTGTGTTTTACAGTACATCTTGGGTGAAGCATCAATCTGCCACAGTCTCTTTAAAAATACTGTGGCAGGTTTTTAGACTGCCCTGTGCTCAGGACAGGACATAACTGCATAAGTATAAATTTCAGACGATGGTGCCCTTGAATTTCGAACCCGTGGCCATATCTAGTGTGTCTGCAGAGAGCCTTTATTTATTCTGCTTTTGCTGCTCAGATTCATTTACATTCAGTAGAATATCACGTTGCAGTGACACTTTACCTGACCATAACAAATGCAAGTGCTGTTTTTCCCCCCTATTTTTAAAATGCTGATTTGAAGGGACGGCAACTCAGAAGCAGTTTGCTGAGGTGAACATTGTTCAGCAGAGTAGTCATCCGCAAGTCTGTCTGAAACGCTGGCAAAGGGATGTCAGGAATCATTTACAAATCTGCTCCTCGAGGAAGAAATTGTTTATCTGATGGTCTGTTCCTGATTTGTCCATCGTTACTGCATGTGCGTGGAAAGGCCGTAGGTTATGTCCTTCTGAAGGTTGTAATTCTGTACGTCCTTCAGAATTATACAGCAGAAATCACCAGCGCATTAAAACAAGGTGTTGCTGTCAGCGGTGTCTGCAGCAAACAGCGCGTGGCTGCGGGCGAGGGTCTTTCAGGGGAACACTCACACCTCTGACATTTGTCTTCAGTTGGACATTTTTACAGTGCTAAGATCATTCTCAAAACCTTAAATACAAACCTAAAAATACAACTGTTAATCAAATGGTTAAAAATTAGCTTTCTGCACATATAACTTTGCTTGAAGAGTTCACTGCGCTGCCGCCTCTCCTTGCTGATGGATGTTCAACCTTAGAATAAGTATTTTGTATCAGCATTTACATCTGAAATGAGAGTCCTTCCTTTAAAAGTTTGTCTTAGCTATTTGATCACAGTGGACAAAAATAGATAGGTTTTTTGCAAAGACATTTGGACTTCTTACAGCAGAAGAATCGCTGAGGAGAAGAGGGGAGAGGAATGGGACTGAGCCCGTGGCTAAAACCGTCTCTAATTGCAGCTCTTCGGTGCTGAGACTTTACCCTGAGTAACAGTCTGTCATGAGATGCTCCGTCCTTGTCCTTCTTTTCTTATTTTGCTTCTGGCATTTCTCGAAGAGAGTAATGTCAGTGTCCCAGGAGTCTGCCACTGCAGAGACAAATATGATCGAGTGTAAAAACTTCATTTCTGGGAGAAAGTCTGTGTGTGGCATTGGCTTGCAGTGAACGCCACGCAGCCAAGTGAAATGGAGGCTATCCCAGTTTAAGCTGTTCTCTCGCTCTGTTTTTCCTTTTTTCTTTCTTTTTCTTTTAAAGATGCGTGTGCAAGTGGAGGGATGAGCTGAGTGATAGTCCAGCCCAGGTCCCAAGGCTCATGTTGTCAGTGGGAATGGAGGGCTAGACGTCCTCTGCAGCGACACGGGCACTTGGTTCTCATTACTAATTGGATGCCTGTCAGTCTCTCCTTGGCTCCTCTGGGGTGAACGATCACGTTCTGGACCTTTTACTAACATTGCCTTTTGGCTTCTCTGCCTTTTTGAGGAGTAGCATGGCATTCATAGCTGATGTTATTCCAGATGAAGACTCTGTAATTAGTTCATCCACATTAGCACACAGCATTGCACACAGGATGTGTTTCTGTGCTCTTTGATTTTTTGCACTGCCTCGCTTCCTTCTCCCACCATCCCTGTTTTGTTTAACCTGTCATCAGGCTCCTTAAGCAGCTACTTTGTTCTGCATCACACTTCAGCACAGGTAACTCAATCTGCTCCTATTAATGTATATCTGTGGGCTTTTACCCATTCCAGACATAGCTGTACTCAAAGCATCTTCCATCCTGCTGGCCATCTGTCCTGGCAAACGCACAGCCCCAGAAATGTCAAAGCCATTGCATCCCTCAGCACACAGTTGCTTACAGTTAGCAGAAAGACTTTGTGTG
This sequence comes from Megaceryle maxima, assembly GCA_024605025.1. Classification (NCBI taxonomy): domain Eukaryota; kingdom Metazoa; phylum Chordata; class Aves; order Coraciiformes; family Cerylidae; genus Megaceryle; species Megaceryle maxima. Next base: position 56,966 of record JANHGN010021361.1, on the reverse strand, counting down.
TCGGCATCCATGGAGGATGTCCCCTGCTGCTAGATCAGGTTCAGGAACATTAATAGACTGCCACGTTCTTGGGGTCTGGAGAGACCATTGTTGTAAATCTACTCTACCCTCTGGTCCACCAGCTCTGGCAGTTTGGTTCTGGCTGTAAGCAGCACCCAGCACTTGGGGAGTGTGGTAGAGAAGGCTCAAAGGGTATCCATGGAAGATTGTATCCCGAGGACCTTTTCTGACACCTAATACTTGGCTTAAGCCATGAGTGAGGTATTTTAGACCTGCTTCAAAATGCTGGTTTAGTAGTGTAGTCTGGGAGAGCTGTCAGCCATTTGCTCTAATATAGCTGCTTAGGATCTGTGTTCAGTACTTGAATTAATGTTTTCTTCTTTTCTGCATTTTTATTTGACCATTCAATTCCCTGGGCTGTGAGAAAGGGGAATGTTGAATGATTACCTGCTCCATAATAAATTAGTGTGAAAAGGCAACTGGTGCCATGCATCAACTTAAACTGCTGCCTAGTACAGTTGCATTAATGCATATAAATAATGTATATCTTTGTAGAGGAAGTGCTTTGTCTTTCTAATGAACAGTTGCTTGATTGGAGAGGCTGGGAGACTGGGTACCCTTGCAAGAAGGGGTTTGTTTCTCATGTGCCTAGATTATTAAAGTGGCTTCATGATCCTGTAACTGCAACTAGGAAATATCTTACTTAGCAGAATGTGCTAAAGATTTTCAGAAGACAGTGTAAGAAGTCAGCTAGCAGATGACTTTGTGGCTTGGGGTCTGGTATCTCTTCTACCTCGGGATCAAGGATCAGGATTTCCATATTTTAATATTCATAGACATTTTAAGGAGTGATGCATACTGACATTAAACAGCCAGATTTCACAGTGTGTTTTGGTTTGGGAATGGCTTGGATAGCCACTAGAGCTGACTAATTAACAGCTAAACCAGGAGAGCAGCATCACTTGTGTTTAACTGACGTAAAAAGAAGTCACTTGACAACAGTATTTGTTAAATGTCTAAAAACTGACACTTTTTCATTCACCCAAAAAAAAAAAAAAAAAATTATTTATTTTCTTCATATCCCCAGCAGGTGGTCACTGAAAGCAGGTGCTGCAAATAGCTGTTCCCATCCTGCTGCAGTGGTTGTAGAAGTGTCTCCTGTGTGTTTCTTGAGGGGTCACTTGGGCCTGGATGGGAAAAGGGCTGGTGCTTAGCACTTAAAGCTTTTCCAGTGTCCATGTTTTTTAACATTATCCAAAACTGCTGTCTGTTCCCCAGGTTGCAATACTACAGTGTTACATAAAGGGTGTAGCTATGGACAATCTAGACTGGCCCATACCACGCTTGGCATTTCTAATCACAGAATAAAACTGTTCTGTGCCAGTTCTCAGCAAGCTGGCCTGCACAAGAGGGCCAATTAAGCAAAGGGCAGGCAGGGAGGGAATTCAGGGAAGGGAAACTCATCCAGACTCACCTGACATCTTCACGTCTACGGTAAAATACAAATTGTACTTGCATGTTGCATTGGTACGAGGCTGACCCAAAGTGACCTGGGGTGTGTGTTCTGGGATTTCTAGCTTAGAGGAGTCAGAATTCCACACCGTGATTGAGGTTCAGCCTGACTGTACAGAAATACTTTTTTAATATTTTTTGAAATGCAACTTTTTTTTTTTTCTTTTTTTCTTTTTTCTTTTTTTCTTTTTTTTTCTTTTTTTCTATTTTGGTGTTTCCTTTTGTCACTTAGCAGAGGGAAGTTTAGTTGCAAGGAAAGAAGAAGGGGAGAAAACTTCACGGCTTGTCCATGTCAACAGAGTATTTCTGTTCTAAGCTTCCAAAATGAAGCATTAGAAAAGCAGCTCAGTGGGGGAAACTGGTTGTTTTATACACTCACGCCGTCCCTAAACAGAGCCTGTCCCGTGTCTGTAAAATGAGCAAAAGCAGCCCAGCACCCTGAGGCTTGTCCCATTCTCCCTGAGAGCAGCAGTCTGGAGCAGAACTCTTCCACCTTCTCCTGCCAGAACTCATTGCGACCATCAGATGGGCAGCAGAACCCCTGCAGACATGTGGGTGGTGGCTGTACTGATCCAGTGTCTGTTCTCCTTTTGTCTCCCTACTAGCTAAAGACTTGGAGCGTGGATGAACTTCAGAGGAGGCTCTCAGCCCTGGACCCCATGATGGAGCAGGAGATTGAAGAAATCCGCCAGAAGTACCAGTCAAAGCGGCAGCCGATCCTCGATGCCATTGAAGCCAAGAAACGGCGGCAGCAGAACTTCTGAGCCACTGGTAGAATATTCTTCCATCCTCAAACAATCAGCTCCTTGCTTTTATGACTACTAAACAGATTGATTTCTATTGAAATATGCTAGCAAAATAGAGGGCAATACTTCTGCTCATTTATTTTTCCATAGCACCTTTGAGAACTCAGGAATGCCATTAAGTGGGGAATCCTGATGGTATGTTTTAATGTTAGACGTATATTTAAAACATTGTTCCGAAGGACTGTTGTTACTGGTTTTAGGGGGATTGGTTTTAACTTGAAGGAACAGATGGAAATAGGCTAATGAAAGTTGGCTCGCTCTCTTCTCAACTGAACTTTTCAGGAGTCCGTTTTGGCTTAAGTTAATAAGGATTGTGGTATTTAACGACTGCATCTTTTGTGGGTTTTGGTTTTGTTGTTCTTTGTGAATGCACAGATTCAATTTCAAGCTGTTAACTGTATCTTTCTACTGTTAAGGTACTGATAAGTTTTAGGTCCCTGAAGAGAGCAGGTGAGAGAACATACACAAATTGCTCCAGCCTTTTGAAAGAAACTTAAATCTCATTTTTTAAAAAGCCTGTAATAAGCCCCATGCCTTACACTGTGTGCTTTAAGTGAGTGTTTCTTCAAGACCTCAGTTTTGTCCTCTTTCTGTGTACTTTAAGAACTAATACGAGTAGATAAAGCATGTTGTGCCTCCATCAGAAATTACATTCTGTAATTTAAAATCCACTCCGACTTGAAACCAGAAGCCAATTGGTGATCTGATTCCCCTTCGTCTGTCTGTTTGGAAATGTTCTTCGGGGAGACCCTGCTGATGGTGGAGTGCTGGGAAAATGGAACAGTGTTTGAATGGGTGGAAGTTGTGTGAACCTCTCTCAGGAATTAGGTACTTCTGCTGTGTCTGAGAGGACTTAAAAATCTCCACAGTTTGTGAAATGTTTTATAGGCTTCATTTCAGATTTACCTCTGTAGATGCTTGGATAAAATCTTAATTTCACAATCCTTCACATTTCTGCAAGGTTTAGCACATCAGAAAAGGTGAACTACAAGTAAAGACTTCAACAAATGAAGAAAGATGTGTAGTTATGGTGGTGGAGCAAAGGTGGAGTTGATCTGAATGAGAAGACAATTACTGATGTCCTACTGGAAGAGATTCAGTCTCTTCCAGGTCCTCTGGATGCTCCTGTGTTTTTTCTTTGAATTTCCCTGCTGTTCCTGCCCAGTATAGATCAATCAACAAATATTGCCCCAGCATGTGCAATCACTGTGAGAATGGTGCAATTAACTCACACCAGTAGAGTGGAGACTGAAACAGAAGCAGCAAAGAGCCCGGTTGCAGGACAGAGAACACGCGATGCCTCTACCCTGAGGGCTGTAACAGAGAGAGATGTAGATGTAGAGGTACTGAGATGGATGTGGCGTGTGATGAAATATTTGGACAGAGCATGTATTTGTATCAATTTATTTTCATTTTGCTCTGATAGAGGGAACAGTTTGCGTGTCATTCTTCTGAAATAGGCCTTGGTACATCACCTAGATAGTGAAATGAAATAGCAGTGTCTCCTGAATCAAATGCTGCTGCAGAGGTGAAGTGTTCATTTCACGCCTCCGTAGGCTCCTTTCTTTTCCTCCTAAGAGCAGGCTCTTGGCTACTGTTAACAGATGAACTCCACTGCTGTGAAAGGATACAAGCCATTTTCACCCACCCCACACCCCGCCCTGGCAGATCTGGTTGCCTGGGTTTGTCTCGGTTTGATGCGCAGTGCGAATGCCGCTGTTTGGAGATCAGCAAACCAGCTGTCCCTCGGGGACAGGAGGCACTGAGCAGTGTCTGCAGGGTGCTGACCTCAGCGTTCATCCTGGGATAACCAGCCATTCAATAGCCTCAAGTGTTGGGAAAGTTTTGAATTGGGAAAACCAAGTAATTAAAAGCTTTGTTCTTGTTAATGGACTAAAATCTCTTAGTCCAGACTCTGATGAGGTCGAGTGAAGTGCTCGTCTGGAATCTGTGCAATAAGTTTTGCCCTAAACATGTTTATTATGAGCAATATTGGTGAGCGTCCTTTGCATCAAAGAAACTCGCACAACTTCGGCGGGAGTTCTCTGGTCAAGTGTTGGATTTGCTGTGAGTCCCTTGGGTGGGTCTGGCCCAGCACCTCTGGTGTGATAGACGTGTGGATATGGGACATGGTAAATCGCGCACTCGCGTTTGGCGTGGATCGAGCGGATTCTACTGGGAGTCGTTTTACCTCTGCACTCTGTAGGTAACTTTCTAGTGATTGGAGGGCATTAGAAAACCCAATTTTAGGTGAAACACCACACGGTGGTGTCTCTTATGAAATATGCAACCTGTGACTGCTGTAACTGAATGTAAGCACCCTTGAAATCCTCTGCTTTGCTGATGTGATTGTCTTAAAATACAGCAAACGAACCAAAATAAGTAAAACTGGTCCAATGGCTTAACTGTCTTCGAACCTTTCTTAAATGCTTGCAGGGGCGGAGACTTAATGATGTTTCTTGCACTTGGAGCTCTAATGCAGAGGAATTATTTTCTCCTCCACTGATTTTTCAATTTGTTAGAGAAAATAATTCCCTTTTTTGTTCCTTCTGTAGAGTGTCTGGGAGCATAGTACATGCTCATTTCTCAGAGTCCTCCAGGCTAAGACCAAGGCTCATATAAGGGAAATCTGTTCCAACAAAGTTAAGGAAAAAAAAAAAAAAAAGTGTTTAAAAGTAGAACTGCATTTGTGTGCTCCTTGGGTCCATCTGCATTGCTGAAAGCGTTCTGGACAAACCATTATCTTTGCTTCTTTAAAACCCAGAGATACTGATGATGTCAGTCATGTGAGACTTAAAAATGTGAAGTTTGTAGCTTTAACTTTTTTTGTAACAAAGAAATTAGCAACACTGGCATAAAGTGCTGACTTGAAATGCTATTTTGTAAGATCTGGCTGTTTGTATATAATAGTGTTGGGTCATTAGTTTGTATATGTATGAAATAGTAACTTTTATTGCATTCCTCTGAGTTTGATACAGGAGATTTTGTTTGATCTTTCTCAAGTATCTTGCCTTATTTGTTCAAAGGGACAAATAAACTGTTCTTACCTGAAAGTGTCAGTGTCGTGACTCATATTTACGCCTTAAAATACTCTGGTATATTATTGCTGATCAGGATGAGCGTTAACGTGATGTGCTTCTAATCAGCTGATGTTATGCCAAATTCCAGGGGGTCACATAAGCTTTGATAGACACAAGCAGTAAACATGTCAGGTACACATTTTTGAACGGGGAATTCTCTAGCCTTAAACCGTTACTAATTCTGCATGTCAAGGAGAGATTTGCTTTGGTTGAGGGGCAGGTCCATGTGGTTCAGGAGGACACGTGGTGGCAGTTGGGGCAGTTTCCCCGCAGCGAGGAGCGTGGACAACTTGCATTTGCCCCAAGGCATGCACCAGCAGATGGGGCCAGTGAACGCTGCTGTCAGTCCATGCTGTCCCTGCTCTGGTATTTCACACCGCAGCAACTTTCCGGCGCCTGCAGTCAGGTCTGGGACTCGGTATGTACCCATTTATCCACCTTCCTACACAACAGGTAAGGATAGAGCCTGGCTCGCCTCGTTCTGCCTGACTTGCTGCACTTTCAGCTTTCTAGCTCAGAACAAGATGAGGTTGACAGTGAGTGGGTGCTGCCTTCCAATGGTGAACTGTTGGCTTCTACGTGGTTTCCCTAAGCAGTTACTAAATCTGTCCTGAGGGGATGACTAACTGAAGCAGAGACAGAATTCATTCAGCAGTCACCTTTGGTTAGCAATCCCGGAAGAAACAAAATAGAGCTGAGCTTTTAAATGTTAAGGAACGTGGAAATCAAAAGGAGGGGGGTTATGGGCATTTCTAGTAAGAGGGAAAGCCTGGAGCTCTAGCGAAACCAACACTGACAAGCAGCCACAAGCTGGGGCTGATGTTTAGCCAGGTTTTTCTCCCCTGTGGGGAGAAAGATCAACTTTTTACAAAGCCTGCAGCACCAGCAGGTTTTTCTCCTCCTATAACAGGTGCTGCTGTGCCAGTGTCCTTTATGCCCAGCTGCTCTTTCCTACACCCTCATTTTGTCCTATTTCCTCCCCTCCATAGGCTGAGAGAGTCTGTGCATGTGCTTCAGATAAATGCTTTGAGTGTTGGCTGACAGCCCTGACTTGAGCGATGACAATTTTTCATTGAATTAATCACTCTGGCAAAAATTTAAAGAGTCAAACCAGGAAACACCCATCAGCTCTTTCCAGTCTGAAAGTGACTTAATTGTCCTTTAATTTAAGAGTCCAGGAAGACAGCCAACTTGTTTAAAAACTTTAAAACAATTCAATTCCATCTACAAAGCACAGTCTGTTCTGCTCCCCTCTAGGTTCTTGCTGTTAAAATCAATACAGCGCTGGAAGCAGAGGGAGCCCAGAGTCCCTGAATCCCATCCAGAGTGGTCACAGCAGTAGAGCAGCATTTTACAGACCCGCCTCTGCACAAGCAACAGACGGCTGAGCTGTAGGATGGCCTTTCCTCAGCCCAGAGAGGCTCACAAGCTCTGGACCATCACTGGTTGACCGTAGAAGGGATGATCCTGAAACAAAGGCACAGGACAGATTCCATCTTGCTGGAGTTGGTGTCTGGCTGTGAACATCCATCACGGGTGCTCTGCTTCCCTGCACACCTGGCCTGTGGTTTTCCTCTCCTGAAATTGTGACCTATTTAGGCATATTTGGTAAACTTCATCCCACACATTCAAGGCTGGTCATTTAGCTTTGCAAACAGTTAGAACAAAAGCCTTGAGTTTGTGTTTCCTACAACTAAGTCGATAGCTGTGGTTCAGGTAAAGGCTAAAGCAAACCCATGAGTATACACAGACCCTGGGGCTTTCTTACTCCCAAGAGAAAGTGTTTTAGCAAGTTGAATGGCAGCACTGTTGGTCTTTGCTGGTTTCCATGCATAGTTCAGAAAATAAGGAATCACAAGTAACACTGATTTAACACATACATGCTCAAGCAGACAGCTCTGATGTTTGACTCCCTGAACTCCACTGACATCAGCAGGGCTGCAGGAGCCTATGAGCAGGAGAGATCCCAGAAACACTGCCCACGAGGAGTCCTTTCTTCCTGTGCATCAAGCCCTTTACAATCTCCCAGCTTTCCAATAACCAGCCACGTGCACAGCTCATGCTCAGGGGAGTCATGGATCTGAAAGTTGGCAAAGGAAAAGAAATTCTGAACAAAAGTAATGAAGTTTACTTTGTCTCTTTGAGCAGAGTTGTCTAATTCTCAGCTACATGAAATAGCTTAATAAGGTCACTCCTTAATCACCATCCCCTGGAGGCAAAAGAGTCGCTCTTTCATCAATCATGTTGTGAGTGTGGAAAGCAGCTTTTGTAGAAATAGCCTGATAAAGTGTTTAATTGATTTACCCACTGTACCAAATGAAAACACAGTCACCCTCAGGAAAACTGATTAGGGATTAGCAAAAGAACATGAATTTCCTGCTTGCCTTAGACAGAGTAAGTCAGACCAGTCCTGGCCAATTGCACAGCAGTGTCTTGCTAACACGAACGTGGGCTGTGATCACCCACTCCTCTGGTGCTGGGCACCTTCCTGCACCCAGATCTTCCCTGCTCTGCAGAACACGAGCTCTGCTAGATCTGCCTGCACAGCAGTGGGAGGATTTTCCTAGTGCAGTTACTCAGAGACATACAAATCCCAATGTCTTCACAGAGAGCAGGAGGCTAAAAAAAGAAAATATATTTTTGTGGTTTTCCCAAACCTGAGCCTGGAGCCCTCACCCACCAGCCCCTCTCTGAGGAGGGGCTCACAGGAAGTTCTGCTTTGCTTTTAAGACCCAAGTTAGGGGAGCATTTCCCTTGGAGATCAGCAGCATGTACATTTTTATTCTTTTTAATGGAAAAACTCCAAGCACCAAAGATTAACTCTATTTTTAACCCTCCTCTCCTATCACATCTAGCAGAGGAACGCATCACACAGGGAGAGCAGCAGTCTGGCTTCCCCTCCCCAGCCAGTCCCTGCAGACCAGCAGCCCAGAGAAAACCTCCTTATTTCAGAGCATCACAGGCCACTCAGTGTTGTGCTGCCTTCGGGGCAAAGGAGGATAAAGCCCAAGCAGCGTCAGAGCACAAACTACAACCCCTGAAAGACAGCAGAGACAGCTCCCAAAGAGCAGCCACCACCTTGAAGTAGCTGGACACACTAGTGGGATATCTCTCTGGAGAGAAGCTTGGCGCTGGGCTTACTCAGCTTGGCTGGGGATGCTGCTCCTTGTGCTCAGCCACTGTTCAGGGGCTTACAACCTTCTTCAGGTGCAAAGGTATTTCCTCTGGGCACTGGAAGACAGTATTCTCCCAAGGAACAAGTGACAGGACAAGAGGAAACAGCCTCAAATTGTGCCAGAAGAGATTTAGGTTGGATCTGAGGAATGATTTCTTCCCACTGAGAGTTGTCCAGGCCTGTGCCAGGCTGCCCAGGGCAGTGGTGGAGTCCCCGTGATCCCTGGAGGGGTTTCAAAGCTGTAGAGATGTGGTGCTGAGGGACCTGGGTTAGTGGTGACCTGGCAGGGCTGAGCTAATAGTTTGACTCGATGATCTTAAAGGTCTTTTCCAACATAAACAGTTCTGTGGTTCTGTTCATGATTCTGTGACCTACAGTTGCTCTGTCAGCAGCCTGGCTGCTCCTGCTCTGCAGGGGCTGCTTGTACTGACCCACTGACCTGGCCCCAGCTCGGCCAGTGGGCTGCACGAGCTGCTGTGAAACAGAAAACCAACCTTCAAAGTGGGTCACTTAGGTCTTTAATAAAATATACAGTATGCATCCCATGCATAGATAGAAAATTAATTTACATGCTCTTTTAATTATTTGCATAATGCTTTTTAATTAATACATGTAATTTAGTCTTCACATTTTAATACATTTTGCTACTGGAATATTTATGGACAGAAGGGGAAACTCCTTCCTTCGTTCAAGTAACAGTGCAGTGGGAGCTGGCCACAGCAGATGATGGAGCTCACCAGTCCCAGCTCGCAGTGAGAATGAGCACAGAGCAGACAACAAACTGTTGATACTGGAAGACTGGATGATGCCAGGAGCGTAAGCACCCCCTGTCCCCCACCACTGTTCCTTGGGCACCCCTCCCTGAGTGCCACTGGGGTTCAGAAAGGCTGTTTTTTCTTCCCCGTGATCCGGAGATCGCTACAGGCAGAGCCAGCACCGGCAGCTGTGGCTGTGCCAAAAGTCGGCCAGGACAACCCCACAGTGCGGGTGCCTGGGGCCCTCCTGCAGCCATCAGCTGAGTTTTGAGATGATTGGGTGATTGCAGGGTGCACATTTCTCCTGCTCAGAACAGGTTTTCTGCAGGGTGTGTTCCTCTGCACATCAAGGAGCTGCACAATTTCCAGAGAACTGGGGGTCAAGGAAGAACTCCACAGGGAATTAATGCTGTGCTGGGAGTATCCCCAAATTGTGCTCAGACAGGTGGGGGATCCAAGTGGGAAGGGGGCCTGGTGCTCTGAGTCGACCTCCCTGCCCAGATGTGAGGTGCTCAGTGATGGCGGTGATGAGGAGCAGTGCAAGATCCCCCCTGCTCTGCCTCTCCCACAGATATGGGGGTGCTCCCTCCTTGCAGAGGGAGGGGGGTGCATTTGGACCCTGGGAGTTTGGCTCCCTGCAGGGACAGAGGAGATGCCCAGGGCAGGGTGACCCCCCTCCTTACAACCTGTCCCTCAGGCAGAGAAGGCGGAAGCAGCAGAATGAAGCCAGGCTGGGGGTTCTGGCAAGGGGGGACCAGGGCACATGCTGAACCCAGCTGGCTTTGGTCATCTCCACCCTGTCATGGGCTGCTGCAGCCCCCAGGCTCCCTGTCAGATCTTCCTGCAGTGGAAATCGTGAGCACAGGACAATGGCAGAGGCAGCTTCTCTGTGCCCAGGAGCAACCTCCTGCATCTGCTCCCTGACAGCCATTTGCAGGGCCTCTGCCTCCTCGGCCCTGGGGGCTGGGTGCCAGCAGGCAGAGAGCAGTCGCTCCTCCCAGACCAGTGCCCTGCAGCATGGGAGCCCCATGGAGTGAAGGGCTTGGGGGGGGGAAGAGCCACACCACAGCTGGCCCCTCAGTTCCACCAGCCTGATCCCCTCTGGCTGCTCCTGCCTTGGAGGACAGCGTTCCTTTTGCCTAGTCATCCTTGGCTGGTGTCCCCCCTTCATGGACAGTGCTCCTGGCCATGCCATGCTCCCGGCCCAGCCCCAGACCCCTGGGGTGTCCCAGCAGTGGCAGTGCAGGAGAGCAGTTAAACCCCAACTGCAGTGGAGGGAAGGTGAGGTCCAGTCTATCCCACTGCAGGGACTGGGGACAGTGGGGTTCACCCTGAGCTGGACACCGTCTCTCTTTCCATACAGACTCATTTCCAACCCCCTTTCCCCCATGGCCAGTGGGGCAGCTGAGCCTTTTGAGGCTGTTCCCAGCTGGGCATAGGACAAGGCTGGGGCTGGGGCTGATGCCGACCTGGCACAAGACCTACAAGGTCAGCAAGCATGATTGGGGGCTGCCTCACCCTCAAGCTGTTTAACGTCACCCTGGACATCACAAAATATCAGGGCAGAGGAAAATCCCTTTTCAGGCAGCTGGGGAAGTGCCTGATCCAGGGTCACCTGTATTTTTTTCTCACTCTTTCTGTCAGGGCTGTGTCCAGCGCAGCAGCCTCCGTCTGCAGGGCTGTCGCTGGGTGAAGGCTGAGACACATCCAGGCAGACCCAGCCACTGCATCCCGGGGGCTGGAGGCAGCTGGCGTCCACTGGGCATCTCCTCCAGCCCCTCCTGTCCTTCACTGCAGGGCTTGATGCCAGGCATGTTGCCAGCTGGTGAGAGCCTGGCTCCTCCACCATGTCCCGGTGCAGCACCAATGCCGTGCCTGCAGTGAGCGAGCGGGTCCCGTGCGCGCCCGGTGCCGTGGTGCCAGGGTCAGGGTGTGAGGCGGGCAGCGGGGGTCAGACCGCAGCGGTCAGGGCTGCCTCTGCCCAGGGAGATCTCGCTCAGAACATCCGAGTCTCGGTCATGGCTGCAGGTGCTCTCCATGTCCTCAGGGTCTTTCTTCCCACTGTTCCTCACGGCCGCCTCCAGTGCCTTCTGCTTGCGGTAGAAGTGGGAGAACTTGTTGAAGATGATGGTGATGGGCAGTGCCACGACCAGGATGCCCCCCAGAATGCAGCCTGAGGCGGCCAGCTTGCCAGCCACGGTGACGGGCACCACATCGCCGTAGCCCACGGTGGTCATACTGACTGTGCCCCACCACCAGCACGCTGGGATGGTGTCAAAGCCAACGTCTTCCTCCTTCTCAGCAGTGTAGGCCACACCAGAGAAGACAGAGACCCCCACAGCCAGGTAGAGCAACAGGATCCCCACCTCCCGGTAGCTGTGCTGGAAGACAAAGCAGAGCGGTGGTCAGTGGGGCCATCGTACCTGTCACAGCCAGGACACTGGGATCCCACAGCGCAAGTGCAGCCCTGAACACCTTGATAGGGATCTCGGTGCCTCTCTCCACCTCTGCCGTGGGATGTCCCGCTGCAGGGCTGGGCTGAGACGGACTGGGGGGGATTGCGTGGGTGACCCACACCTAGAAATCAGCCCTGGCACCCACAGCTGCCCATCTGCCCTCTGCCAGTCTGCAAGGAGGAGGCAGTGTGGGGGAAAAGGGGACCCGTGCTTCCAGCTGGGGTTCCAGGGCAGAGACTACTCCCCTTCCTCCAGCCTCCCTCCGACCTGATCTCGGCTAACAACATTTAGGCACGTTTTCCTTCTTGGCAGGTCCCCAGAAACCACCTCATAGGCAGCCTCTAAGTGAAGGGATTTGTATCCTCCCTTGAGCCTGGCGCTGTGCTCACCAGGATGACGTGTGCCTCTGCTGCAGGCTCAGCTCTCAGCCCTGGGCTCCCCAGCTGCTGGGGACCCTACATCCAGAGCCCCAGGGAACCAATCCCTCCTAGACCACAACACCATCTACAGTCTCAGCATCTGTTTGACCCTTTGTTACACATACAGGGGGGGAGTTTTCTCGCAGAAACTACTGTTCCTGAGATAATTACACTTTCCTTCAGGTTTTGCTGCTTCTCCGTGAGAGGACATGTAGTGCTGCTTCTCCGTGAGAGGACTTGTAGTGACCATCAGACCTGACATGAACCCAAGCAACTCTGGTCATCAGGTCAGTCCAGAGATCCATCCAATGTCACCACGTGCTGGTCTCAGCACCCATCCCCACAGGGTGCTGCAACCCCTGGCTCAATGAGCTCCAGCCCAAATGGTCTGGAAGCCCTGGCAGGAACAGGGCTGTGAGACACCCAACCTCCCAAGTAGGAGTGCAGAACCTGGGGGGACTGATTGATGGAAGAAGTGTGCAAAGCTGCTTGAAGAAGCCATTGTTTCTCTGGTTTGAAACTAAAACATAACAGGTTTCCCAGAGAGGTTGTGGATGATGCCCCATCCCTGGAAGTGTTCAAGGCCATGTTGGACAGGGCTTTGAGCAACCTGGTTTAGTGGGACGTGTCCCTGCCCACGGCAGGGGAGTTGGTATGAGATGACCTTTAAAGCCCTTTTCAACCCAAACCATTCTGTGATTCTCTGATTCTCTGATTTATGTTGCAATCTTTTGATGGATATTCTTAATTTTTGAGTGAAGTATAATCCTGTGCCAAAAGCTCAGGGGCCAAAAGGCAGTGGGCAGCTGGGGGACAAGGCAGCATGTGGCACTGGGAAGGAGACTGCCAGAGAACAAGCTGGGACCAGGCAAACAGCCATGGGCCAACACTGGCCCAATCCAGCACGCTGCTCCCACCCCTGCCCTGTGGCTGGCAAGATGTGAGCCAAGAGCCTGTCAGGCAGCAGGCCCCAGGACCCCTGGCACAGCCTGCTCCTAAAGCCTGGCAGACCAGGAAGGCACCACAGAGCCCCCGGGTTCTGCCGGGCCAGGATAACCACCTGCCAGTGCCAAAGCCACCCTCACAGCATGTCTGGTCCACTTGCTTTTTTATTATCACAAGCAAATTTCTTGGATGTTTCTGCCCACTGATCTGCCAGCTTGCTCTTCATCTTCTGGGGAAAGGAAAGCAGAGCTCTGATTGTGGTTTTTTTTTCCCCAGTCTCCTAACAGGCAGAGAATGCTTTACTGGAGACCACATAATGATTAAACAAAACAACAATTGAGCAAAGAAAAACAGCAGAAGACGTGGGAAAAGAGCTTCCATGGTCAACACAAGACATATAGGAGGTGGATTTGTGGCAGGGAGCAAGAACATTTTGCTTCGGCTTCTGGCAAAGGCTGCTTAGCTAATGCCAGTAATACCGAGGGGAAATAATCTCCTCCGCCCCCACTGCCATCGCCTGTGGCTGCGAATGCCCTATAGCAGCTCTGAGGGAGCTCCTTGAGAAGGACAAACAACTCAGAGCCACTGAGTTTCAAGGATGTATCACTTGGCCACAAAAGACTTGCTCCTGGCTGGAGCTCAACAGCACAGCTGTGCATCCCAATGGGGAGCAGCAGAGCCGAATAACCTTACACATTTCTTAAACAGTATCAGTTATGGCCCTGGGATGTGTTGGAGGGGGAAGTCAGGCAGCAAAATAGCTCCTACTGCTTCAGTTTACAAGCAGAGTGAGGGCTTGTGGCACAGGGGAGGCTCCAGGAATCTCCCAGTTGATCCTCAGGCACCAGCTGCCACCTATTTGCAGCCATTCATCCTCAAAATGTGTGGTGGTTCCCTTATTGACCCAGGGGCAGGCAGCTGGGGTTTGGGAGGGATGCAGCTTTAGCCATGGTTTGGGTGGGATGCAGGCTTAGCAAGCAGCCAGCCCTGAGGCGGGTGATGCTCAGTAATAAAAGGCTCCAGGAAACAGCCACCCCAGTAGCTGTCTCTTTGAGCTCCTGTCCTGGCAGGAGGTTTGCTTGCCCTTGGGGCAGCCATGTCCCGTGCATGGCTCCCTCCCTTGCCAGATGCACATCTTTCCTGCAGTACAGCAGAAGACAAATGAAATGGAAGACCCTGTTTTGAGCCTGGCTGGAGATACAGGCGTGGGGACTGAGCACGGAGATGACCCGTGGTAGCAACAGGGTGATGCATCTGCTGTCTGGGGATGTACAGCTCCAGCTCTTCCAACCTATTTGTGTGTTTAGACCCCGTAGGGGACAAACTCAACTCCTGTAGATCTCTGCTGATGCCTGAATTACTCAGTGTCTAACACCTATAGACTGCCCGCGGGAGCCAGGCCCCAGACCCGCTCCCGGGGAGCTGCAATGCCAGTAAGGGATGCTGTGCACGGCAGGGGAGAAGAGCAGAGACATGTGGGAAGCCTCTCCTCAAATTAAATAGACCCTGGATCAGGCCCCAGGCAATCTAAGGACCACTCAGGGTTTATGATGCACAAATGGCAGAAATCCCTCTGTGAGCACTTTCGTGGCAGGGGAACAATTACTCGCTTGCCAGAGCCATCGCTCCCGCTTCCTGGCTGTTAACAGCCTTTACTCCTCTGCTGCTGCTTTATGCTCTTGCAATAGGAAGTAAATTGTGATTAACAAGACGTTGTAATTTATGTGCCCAGTAAATCACAATGCCAAGATGCTGCGTCAGATTTGTGTCTTTGCTCAGCCCCATCTAACAGCTGGCTCCGGAGTCCCCGGCAAGCGGCACCTTCCAGCACGTCACTGGGTGAATCAGCAGCTCAGCAGAGGCTGGAGCCGGGACTCTGCCGGCTCCCTGGATCTCCTCTGCTGCTTCATAACGTGTGGATGAACTCATCAGTGATCACTCCCTGATCTGCTGCAACGCATTGGTCACACTTAACTGGAGCCCAGGAAGGGTTCAGGGAGCCCTTCTCACGATTTTATTTGCATTCTGCGAGCAGTGTTACGTGGCTCTGTCACTTGCTAATTGTTCTCTCAAGGTGAGTGTTCTGAAGTAAGATGCAGGTAGGACTCTAGGTATCTTCATTGCAAACATTCCTCCCCGGGCCCTGTTTTCAGCAGGCTTTGAGGATGCCAGGAATTTTACACACACACACTTATTCTGATGCTCTGTGGACTTTGCAGGATCAGTGCTGGGCTGGGCAGGTTCTGCTTCACAGCAGTTGGCAGAAGACCTTTTCTGTTGCCCATCCTCACTCTTGGCCACACTCAAGGGGTGCTTTTCTCCATGGCTCACCCATGGGAATGGGTCCAACCCTGGAAGTCAAGTCCTGTCAATGCGAGGACATCCCATGCCAGCCCTGCCATGAGAAACGGGGTGTCCTCAGTCACAGCTGTGCCCACTTCATCCCTGCAATGACCCTTCAGTGGGAGCAGCATGAGGAGCTGCAGCTCTGGCCCCTGCCTGGCACTGAGTGTGAGGAAAGCATCCCTTGGGTTGATTCCAAGCTCTGTTATGAAGATTGCTTTCCTTGCCTTTGTTTGGCACACCCTTTGTTTGAAGGGGGGAAAGGAACAGGAATATTTGCATGAGCAGTGCTTGAAATAAACAGCCTTCTGGTCTGAACGTAGGGACCCGATGCAGTGCCATGAGGAGGGGTTTGCCCTGGTGACCATGTCCCCATTCCCAACATGAGCCCCACATGTGTTGGGACATCGGGAGCATGTGTCAGTCTGCGCCTTGGCAGGCTCGAGGTTGGCTTTTGGGTTTCTTTTGGTGTGGTCACCAAGAATCAGAGACAATTAAAGTCTGAGTTTAGCTGATCTCTGCATCAGGCTGCTTTTTCTGCGTAAGTGCAGGAGGTGAGGGGGCAGTTTCACCTTCCCCCAGATTTGGGCATGTGGCCCTCAGCCCTCGATGGAGGAGGAAGGACGGTGGGGCAGAACAGAGCCACACAGGGCACAGTGGCTGGTCCATGCTGCACAACCAAGCTGCAGTGGTGTAGGTCTGGGCTGCAGCACCTGGCTGGTGAGGATTTATTGATAGCTTCATGCTTTGAGTCTTATCTCAGCTGCTCTTGGACAGAGGTTGGGGGTGCTGCAGAAGGGGTCTGGAGAAACACAGCCTTAGAGCATGCCATGGAGGATGAGGACCTCCTCCATCAAACCTGCATGCTTGGACCCTGATCCTTTACTGTCTCAGCATCTCCTCATCCAACTCTTGCTGAGGACCATGTGGTCCTGAGGCCAGCCCTCCCCAGGCCTGCATGCCATGCTTTCCCTGAGTTTTTCCAGCACAGTGAGGGGCAGCTGCTGGTAGCCCAGGTTCTGCTGGAGGCACATCCCCTGACTTGGGCTGGCTGTCCCAGGGCCTCCAGCTAACCATTTTCTGCCCTGCACCACCCATGGGCACCCATGTGCCAGTCCCAACCTTATCATACCCTGAAGCATCTAAGGGTCAGCTCAGCTGCACTGGAATCTCTATGTCTCCCTAGTTGAGCAGACACAAAGGGTTGGATGCCAGCCTCCAGCCAGCCAGCAGCATGCCCTTAGGAGGCTCCTTCTCCCAGTCTGGGGACAGCTCAGAGCCACACACCCAGCTGTTGGCTGGCCTAGTCCCTGCTCAGGAGGGTGCTTGCAGCCCAGCTAAGCACTGACCCAGTTCTGGTGGGACATCACCATCCACCCATGCACGGCTGAGTCCATTGCAACACTATGCAACGAGGCTTGCACGACGTGGTGTGGAAGGGGTGGCTGAGTCCCTGGAAATACCAGTTCTGCATGAAGCCAAGTCTACAAGCAACAGGGTGAATTCCTGTTTGCTCTGAGTGTGTGAACAAAGAGGGCTCATTCAGTGCTCCTCACACTTGGTTGCTTTAGGAGACACACAAACCAATAGCCCAGCCCACCACCCCAAGCAAGCCTGCCAGACACCACCCAGAGCTGCTAGCTCAGTGCGAATGGGAATGTCCACATTCCCCGGCTGTACCAGAGGTCTCCTTCCTACCCAGAGACTGAGTAGGTAGGGACATAGAGAGCCAGTTTACCTTCAGGGTGGCTCCCAGCGACCTCAGTCCAGTGGAGTGCCGAGCCAGCTTCAGCACCCGGAATATCCTCATGAGCCGAAACACCTGCACGACCTTGCCCAGGTTGCCCAGCTCTGAGTCACTGCCCATGGTCAAGTCCACCAAGAGGGTGAAGTAGAAGGGCAACACCGAGACAATGTCAATCAGGTTCAGCGGGTGCTTGAAGAATTTCCTGGGGTTGGGGGAGAGCAGGAGGCGGGAAGACACTTCAAAGGTGAACCAGGAGATGCAGAAATACTCCAGCTTGTGCAGGATGGGTTCATCAAGCACGTTGCCATTCTCATCCACCTCCTGGTACTCGGGCATGCTGTGGATGCACATGGTGGCTATGGAAACCAGCACCACGCTGATGGACACAAAGCTGAAGAGTTTGCTGGGGATGGAGTAGCCAGGGTTCTCCATGGTGAGCCAGAGGCGTTTGCGCACGTTGCCGCAGCGCAGCGTGCTGTAGCGCAGCAGGTCATGATTGATGTCGGAAATCTCATCAGGGGACGTGTCCACGCTGCTGACCTCACTCTCCTCGTCCCAGTTGTGGTGCCGGCTCTCCAGCTTGCGCTCGTGGTAGCGGTAGCTGCAGCAGGAGTCCAGGAAGAACTCATTGATGCCCCAGTACTCGATCTCCTGGCAGAAGGAGAAGACACACAGTTCCTCCATGACATGAAGCTTTCCCGTCTGGTAGAAATGGAGCACATAGAGGAAGAAGCCGGGGTTTCGGTCAAAGTAGAACTCCCTGGCGCTCACATCATAGTCGTCGCAGAGCTGCAGGATGGACTCCTCTGAGTCACAGGAGAGCAGGCGTCCCAGGCGGGTGTCGGGGAATTTGGAGAGGGCGCTGGAGCTGAGTCGCCGTCTCAGCCCCCCCACGTTGATGTTGATAACGTCCTCCTCAAAACTGGGACCCCAGTAATTTAAGGTCTTGTTGACCATGATCAGCAGCGTGTGAGCTGGTTCCACCTGTGGGCGAGACACAGCAGGGCTGGAGGGGACACAGGGCTACCTTGGATCCAAGTGCTCCTGAGTCAGGGGGGCCAGAAGCATCATAGGGAGTGAAGAGGGATGTCTGCATTCTGAAAAGTGAGGCCCAGGGAGAGGGGAGGGGAGAGAAACATCTTTGGACAGTTGTTCTTTTGTGGTGGCAGGACAAAAGAAAAAAAAAAAAAAGGCAATGACTTTTCCAGGTGAAACTTTTCCTTGCTTTTTTTACCTCTTAAAGTTTCTCCCTTTGCAGATCACTAACAGCCTAAGGAAAGCAGCTGACTGCACCTCCAGCATCTCACCCATGGGGCTTTCCTTGTTTGAACAGGTAATTAGTCACCGAAGAAAGGATTTATCCCCCAAAGAGCCTCCCCTGGGGCAAAAATAGGTCTCATCAAATCATGCTGCATCGATTCTGCCAAAGAGCTTTGCAACCCCACTACCTACTCTGCTAATTAGACCTGGTCAAAAAGTCCTTAGATGGTGCAATCTTCCCAGCAGCAAAGGCAGTTTTGCCAAAATCAAAGTGTTTTCACAGAAGGTGTCAGATTTAGGGAGAATTTCAGTGGAAGAAGTGTCAAAACAATTCATCTGTCTGCTTTGTTTCCCCCTGTATGTTCTGTCATGTAAGATATTAAGATTATTTTTATAATGTTGAAACAACAAAAACATGATTCAGAATCACTGATGACTCTGGATTAAAAATTTGTACAAAGGTAGGGAAATAATACCAAAGTTGTGATTTCTATCATGTTTCAGGATTTTAAAAGTTTCAGGGAGCTGGGCTTTTCCATCCATCAGTAATTCCCTTTTCTAATGAGCAGCAGATAAAGCAGCTAACAAAGCAAAGCATTCCCGCACCTTCAAACACATTTACCCATCTTGACCAGAAGCTCGGAATAAAAAGGCAAACAAAAAGGTTTATGATCTTCCTGCTTCACCTTGAAATCAGACTTCTCCACCTACCTTGTTCATCACAATGCCTGCGGACACGCAGAGCATCCCTGTACCCACGTGGTGCCCCCACTCCCAGAACAGTGTTGTTGGGTGTCCTCAGGAGGGACCCTGCATTTGCCCTCTTGGTTGAGGAATTGCATTTTTCCCGCACTGTGGCTACTTTGGAAAAACCCCACTATTAGGTGTGACTTGCTCCTGAGCTCCACTCGGACTTCCAGGGAACTCACACGACTCCTGCAGCCACTGCTGCTTTTGCTGCAGCAGTCACTGAGGCATCTGTGACCTCCAGATGGCCTGTCTCCCATCCCAAAGGCTTCTTGGTTTTCATCAGCCAGCATCTTATTAGAAAAGAAACCTCACTTTGTCTGCCTTGTGTCACCCACTGAAGTTTTCAAACTTTTGGGTGACGCAGGGACAGAGGCCACGGCCAGGCAGCAGGAGGCAGGGAAAAGGATGCAGCAGCCCCAACGGTGATGCTGAGGTGCCACCAGACTCCTCACAGGACAGTCCAGTCTGACAACAGCCACCCAGGGACAAGGCCAAGTCAGTGACATGAGGTGGGTCCCCTCCTGCCCAGAAGAATCCCAGTTCCCCTGTGGACCCCACTGCACACCAGCCCAGGTCATCTCATGGGGTTCACGGGTCAAACACCGAAGCTGGGTGAAGGGCTCTGTTTGTTTTCCAGTTCCTGAGAAACACGGCATCAAGGGTTTGTCAGACCAGGAGAGACCTGGGGACATTTTCTCATCTAAATGTGGAGGTCAGAGCAGCGCTGGAGAGGCACAGGTACAGGGGAAATGGTTAGAAATAAACCCCAGAGGTTTGTTTTTAAGCTGAGGAAGGCTGTGGATGCAGCAAATGCCAGATTTGTGTGAAATAGCCTGGCAAAGGCATCTGCTAACTCCACTGCTCCTCCGAGCCAGGGCTCCTTAAAGACACAGGCTTTGCACCACAGAGCCAGCGCTTCCCATTACACCGCGTCTGGAGGAGGAGACCGGTTTGTGATAAACCTCGGAGCTTAATGGACTCATTGTCTTGCCTTTCAAAGGCAGGGAAAAAAAAAAAAAAAAAAAAGGGAGAGGGAGAAGAGGCCAAGTTTTCAATTTTTTAGAAAAAAGCAAGGGGAGAAAAAGGGGTGTAAACACTCCTTTTCAGGGACAAATCAGAATTTCTGTGACAGATTAGCTTTTCCAAGGAAGACATCACACAGCCCATCTGTGGGGTGGGGATGACTAATCCAGGTTCCTTCCAGAAGGATGCTCATGCATTCAGGCTATGAACACACACCCAGGGGCTGTAGGGGTGGGTCTGTTGCATCCAGTTTACCCCACACCCATCCTGAGCCTCTTTCCTCTCCAGGATACCAGGCCAAATGTCACCAGAATGAAAAGCCAGGTGGTTTGAGGGCTGGGCTGGGGCATGGCACCAAGAAGGAACCAGCTCCCACCTATCTTACAGCTCAGAAAAACCCCCATGAGTTGTCAGCACCCTGCAAGCCTTTGTACCCCAGGTAAATCCCTCCCTCCTGGGCAGGAAGCAGAGTGAGCAGAAGGGTCACGAACTGTCTGAGATGCTCGGTTCTGATGTTCACTCCTGAATAGAGCAAATTATTTCTGCCCACATGCAGCTTTCATCTAGAAATCTAAAGCAGCATTTAATAGTTTTTTAATTCTTTTGCCTACTCATTTCAGAACTAGCTAAGCTCAGCTTTAGAATAAAACTGGGGTTTGAACTAAGACCTGGCACAGTCTCCCTGTTGGATCCTCAAAATGTGCACCCGTCTCCCATTTTCAGGGGGATCTGCTGGGAAACAGAAGCTCATTTTAGGAAGGTTGAGTGGGGTTTTTTTATTTATTTTAAAGCACAATGGACAAAGAAGACAAACGTGTATGTCCGGAACAATGTGAATTTGCAAAATTTTCCTTTAGTTAACCCAAAATTTCCATGAATGACTGGAAAACTAAAACGGATAAAGCCCGTCTCTTTCTGATAAATTTTGAAATAGATTGTACGCTATTTTAAGGAGACAACCATCAGAATTACACAAGGCCAGTCTGAGCTGGGTTTTGGGCATTCAAATGAATATGTATCTCGTGGAGAAAAAAAAAATCTCTGATATATTCATTTATGACAGTAAAAAAAATATAAAAATATAAAACCAGATCAAGCATATCCGTAAGAAATGCTGGAAGAGTTTCCCTTGACAACGTAGTTTTTTTCTTAAAGGCTTTCAAATGGAAGTTATGTATATTTATTCTAACAGGCAGAGGGGACCCAAGGGAGTGGGAAGGAAGATGCTAATAGACATTCAAGTGAGGATGCAGCAAGTGCAGGGAGTATTGCACATGGGGGCTTTTCCAGACAGGTACAATGGATTTAGATTAACAGTCTAAATAAAAAGCCCTGTACTTACAGCTCAGCGAGGCTTCCCAGCGGGGACTTGTGCGGCTTGTCTCAAAGGAGCCATTAGAAACACGTAGAGAAGGAGGAAACGCTTATCCTTTGCCTGTAGCCCCGTCCTAAATGCCCTGTCACCCCGGGCTTGCGACCCAGCACGTCCCAGGGGTGCAGGGCTGGTGGCTGTAAACCGCTGGAGAAGTCCTGTGTGGGATTCCCATGGGACTGGGGTAGGGCCGGGGGTCCCTCGCTGGGTACCTGGAGAGGGCAGTGGGGCTGGCTGACCTCCCAGCTCCTGCAGGATGGTGTCCTGGGGCAGGACTGGGGAGATGCCTGCTTTCTAGTCATCCAAAAATGCTCCTGCGGAGCCTCGTCCTCATTGCTGAGAGTCCTTGTCCCCACCGGCCTGAAGATGCTCAGGATAGAGATCTTCCTTTGGTCCGGGGAGGGTTCTCCAGGCGGGCCGGGGGGAGCATGGACGGGGAATTCCCGCTGCTGGCTTCTCCCTTCAGGCAGAGCATGAGCTGCTGCTGCACGGGGAGAGGCCACCCAAATGTTCAGGGCTGGGTATGCAGACGGCCGGGGGAACTCCCTGCTGGCTTCGGGATGCAGGAGCGGGGGGATTACCAATAGCTCGGCTTTCTACTGCCAGCGGGCAGCCCAGTGCTAGCTGCAGACGATGCCCTGCCCTGTGCCAGCCTCCGCTCCCAGGTCCCACGCAATGGGTGCACAGCTCTTGGAGGGGAGCCCCGCGTCCTGCCCTGCTCCCTGGGTTGGAGGAGATGCAGCCCCCGTCGGGGGGAAGGAGTCGGGGAGAGGGACTCTCCTACACCTGTCAGTGGAGGAACAGGGAGGGTTATCCCTGTGCCCCAGGTTCCAGCAGCATCCCGGGAAGTGGGTGCCGGCACGGCGGCTCCCTGCTCATCCCGGGATGTCGGTGCCTCGCTTCCCCACTCATCCCGGTGTGCCGCTGCCCCCATCCCTCCTCACCCCCGCATGCCGCTGCTCCGGTTGCCCTCTCACCCCGGGATGCCGGTGCCCCGGGTGCCTGCCGCGCCCCAGGGTGCTGATCCCTGCAACGCCCGGGGATGCCGGTAACCCGGCTTCCCGGGATTCCGGTACCCCGCTCCCTGCTGTTCCCTGGGTTGCCGATCTCACGGTCCTCGCCGCCACCCGAGACGTCAGTGCCCTGGGTCGCCGGGACGCCGGTCCCTGCAGCACCGCGAGTGCCGGCGCCTCGGGTCCCCGCGATGCCGGTGCCTGCCGCACCCGGGGTGCCGGAGCCCGGCCCCGCGCCGCCGCTCACCTGCCTCGGCACCGCCCCCGCCGCAGCGTGCGCGCCCGGCGCGGAGCCGCGGAGTCCTGCGGGGCCGACGGCGGCAGCGGCAGCTCCGCGGGACCGGAGCCCCCTCCCGCCGCGCCCCCCCCCTCCCAGGAGTGCCGCCCGCCGGACAGCCCGCCCGGAGCCGCGGGGCGGGAGCGGGGAGGCGAGGTCGGTCCCCGGTCCTCGACTGCACGGTCTCCCCGCGTCCTCCGGGGCAGCTCCCGAGCTCTGTGCCGGGGAGAGGGCTGGGGATGCCCGGGGATGCCCGGGCTCTGGCCTACCCCATCCCCCGGGGAAGCCTACCTGGACCACAAAATAGGGCACCCGATTTTGGCAATACCGCCTGGTGGGTCGGTACAGCTCCGGTGCGAGGCAGGTGGTTTCTCCTGCAAAGGCAGAGCTGGGGCTGGCAGCAGGACAAGGAAACCTGGCCCAGGTGTGGGTGCGCCTGTCCTGCTCTCCTTACCTGCTGGAAGTGCCCTTAGCAGCCAGGAGAGCCCACGGGCTGGCTGGTGGAAGCATTCAGACTGAGCAAGGTTCCAGCAGCGGTGCCAACCTGCACTGGGCAGACGATGCTCCTCTGCCCTCGCAGTCACCCTCCATGCGATCCAGAACCATCTTCCTCCTTGGGAATGGGGGCTGCGTAAGGCACCGGAGCAGCCCCCTGGGAAAGAGCTCTCCTGTCTTGCTGAGCTCTCTGTCGTCTCTTTAAAGGCTCACTGGGAGGTGGGTGAAGGCAGTGAGTCCCGGGCATGGCACATGCTGGGTTTCAGGTCAGCGAGCTGCCACTGCCACCCAGGGCCATTCCCATAGGGCCCAGGAACTGCTGCAAGCACAACAGCTCCTCCAGAAGTCAGCTGCTGGAGCAGATAGATGGGAAAGAGAGGATGGGAGACCTTGCTGGGGTGAAGGCCAGGGCTGGATGTCCATGCTGCGATGGTTCATTGCTCCGGCAGCCAGCACAGAGCTGCTGTGTCAGACAGGTGGCTCACACAGGACGAGACTTCACACCATCCTCCGCATCGGATCCCTTGGCTTTCTGATTCCAGCCCAAGGGGCTGCAGCCTGCGAGCACTAGCCCTTCTCTGGGCTCACATGTGAGCATCTGAGAGCTCTCTTTGGTGGTGAGCATCCTTCCCCCTGCCCGCCCGCCAGCCTCCCGCGGCCACGTGTGCTGCCAGACCCAGCACTCGCCGCTGCGGGGCCATCAGCGTGTTGCCATGTGTGTGATGTGTCAGACTGTGTGTGCCGTGTGCTTGTTTACATGGGAAGGAAGCAGCAGAGGGAGGGGGAAGGGATGTCTTTGAGGGAGGCCTCAGAAAATAAAACAAAACCTATTTGCAGAGAAAAAAAAAAAACAAGAAACAACTGAGGGAAATTCCTCTGTTCTGTGATATGAAGCAAAAAGCATTTATTTTTTTTACGGCAATTAAGGATGGCTGAGCATCCCTGGAAGCTTCAAGATAAACATGCCCAGGTTTGTCTGCCCTGGGCACTCACAAGCCCAGCTTGCATTGGGTGCTGAGCCCCAGTGGGGTGCAGCCCACAGGGTGGAGGAGGGCTGGCTCCTGCATGGGGTTTTCTCCGCCTGTCACTGACATACAGTGATCAGGATGAATTTTCTTTTCCCTCATAAAAATATTCCTCAGACAGCCATTTTTCCAGGAAGGAGCTGTGCCTCATGCTGCAAGGGCACCCACTCTGTCCAGCACTTTATCTCTGCACCAGTTTCATTGATGCATCACCACAGGGCAGACCTGAGCCTTGTCCCCCCAAAAAAATCCAGTTCTGCCAGCAGCAGGAGGTTTGCTGAGTGTCCCCTGGGCTGTGCTGAGGAGCTGAGGCGTCAGCAGGAAGTGAGGCAGGGAGCTGCCAGGGCCCTGCCTGTAACATCCCAGGCTGGAGGGATCACCTTGAGAAGGGGCTGGGGAGACACAGAGGAGAGGCATCTCCATGTCTCCTGCTGCAGCTCAAAGTTTTGGCTGGAAGTGGCTTCAGGAGAGCCAAGTTCACCTTCCAGGCTGCACAGGCCCTGCGTAGGCTTGTGCTGGCATCACTGTATCCTCCAGAGGGGACTTGGCTGCAGCATCAGTGGTACCTGAGGTGAATTTTCCCTTCGCTGAACAAACTCAGATGCAAAAGGCCTGACTCTCCCATTACCCAACCAGCACTTGTTGGCCTGACGCCAGCAAGCTATGGCAGGAAAGGGATACTCCCATTTTGAGGCTCTTTCGGAACAAATTGAGGTGCAAGGGCCCTTACTCTGTGCAGCTGGGTTTGAGGCTGCACCAAGAAGGTGCAGCTCCCAGCGGCACAGAGCGGCCCTGCTCCTCCACCACCACTCCTGAACTAACCAGCAGTGATGTGGAGACGGGGAAATCAGAAAATCAGGTCAGCTGGAAACACCTCGCCATCCCTTCCTTTCGTGTCACCCCCCATCTTCCTCTCTTGGGGAAGGCAGGTCTCCTCCTGCCAAAGCCCCAGGGGGGGTTTTGTCAATAATCACACAGCAAACCCTCCACACAGGGACGGGGGGGTTGGGAACCTCTTGCTGTGGTCTCTTCTGCAGTCTGGAAGCAAATCGCAGAGGCAGGGTGAGACTGAAGCCAGCAGCCATTTCAGCACTGCAGTGAGTCATCCCAAAAGGCGCTCAGCTTGTGGCAGCTCCCTTCCTTTCTTCTTTATGCCTTCTTTTTTTTTTTAATAGCTGATGTAGCAATAAATTAAAAAATCAGGGAAATTATATATATGAATATAGCATGTCTGCAGAGCTCCTTTAATTAAAAGAAAAATCTTCAAGCACTTTGCAGCCCCCTGGACATCCGTTGTGAAAGGCGGGAGCTGCTGGGTACCAGCCACGTGGGAGGGTGGGATAGAGCGGGACGAGTGCAGGGGGATCTGTGGAGCCAGTTGCTGACAGGGGCTGATTAACGCCGGGGACACGAACACAAAGCATTTCACAAATAGTCCTCTCCAGAGGGAAAGAGCTAAATTAGGGCAGATGTAAAAGCCTGCTCTTGCGCTTCTCAGTGGCAAAGACGTTTGGGCTTTCCTTAATACTCCTTTTCTCCCGGTGGTTTCTGTGCTTGTTGGTGTGATTGTCATCACCCCCCAGCCTCCCATGAGCTCTGGGAAGGGGTTGCTCTGGCTAGAGAAGTTTGGGCTTCTCCTTCCCATGTCATAGGTTGGCCCCCTTCCCATGCCATTGGCTTGGCTCTCCCTGGAGCCAGCCCACGGGGTGTTGAGGAGGCCAAGCTGAGCTGTGATGGCAGCATCCTTTGAGCAGAAGGGGAGTGGGGACCACCAGCTCTGGGAATCCCATCACTGCAACCTCCATCTTCCTCTCAGAGCCACATGGTGTCTGTAGGTGCTGCTGACAGGGGTGATATCAGCCTGTTCTGTAATGGAAATTATTTAATCAACCTCCTTCAAACTCTGGAGCCCTTAGATGCACCCGCAGCATCCATCCCACTCCAGTAAGGTGATGGCAGCGGGCACTGGACAGGCTCTTGGTGTATTTCTTGATGACAGCCCACAGCTCTGACAACTTGAAACGTTTTTGGCTTGAAGTTTTACTGAGCCCACTGGGTGCCTAAGCCAGGAAAGATTAATGAACATTCACTGAACTTACTGGAGACCTTGGCTTGCGGTTGGGCTCTGAAGCTGTAACAAGAAACATGAGAGAATTTGGAGAGTTGTAATGCAGCAGTGGCTATTTTTTATACAGATTGGGAACCTCTGGAGAGGAAGCAGAGACATGCTGCAGGGTAAGGTCAGGCATTTCAGAGCAATGATTTACTATCTGGAGGACTTACACGTACCCTGAGGACATGCATTGCCTCCATCTTATAGCAACTTGCAATCTCCTGTGTGCTGCACAGAGCTCTGTCTCTACCCCAGGTTGCTCTAATTCCCAGGACACATCCCCAAAATGAAATTCAACAAACCAGAGGCCATTCCCAGGCTCATTGTTAACCTGCTGGAGAATCTCAGGCCAGGCAGCCCTCTCCAGACCATTCCCAGCAGGGCTGGGAGCTGTGTCAGGCAGGGATCCCTGCAGTCAGTGAGTTGTTGGAGGGGATGTTAACAGCGAGGGTTTGGTCTCTTCCCTGACACCTGCCTTTGGTGCCACAGTCAGCCCAGGCACATTTCATTTACCAGTACAGACAGAGCCACAGCAACCAGCCAGCCCACCCCAGCTTGCAGAGGCAGCGCAGCCTCACTCCTTGCTTTCTCTGACAGCAGAGAAACAGGTGAAGGTGGAAGCACAAATTTCCTTGTAATTAAATCTTACAATATTGCAGGTCAAATCGTGCGAGTAACCAAGAGAGCAGCCAATCCCCCAACCTTCTGCAGGCTGGTGCAGTGCAGACACTTACCCTGCACTTTGCTGTTGATAGGTGTGCACAGCCACGGAGAGAGAGTGTGGTGGCCTCTGACCTGTGTCAGGCACAGCCAGGGAGGATGGAACAGGGATGTCTGTCCCCTGCCCCTGTGCTGCCCTGGATATTGCACTGCCTTATAAATTAGTATTTAGTGATGATACCAGCAGACAAGTTGGAAGTCAGTCTCTCCATGCAACCAGGGGATCAGGAGAAAGGGAGATGTCATTTCCCTGAGACAGTTGATCCTGCAGAAACTTTCATCCCATGGCAAATACAGGCAAGGAGCTGACATGGGAGGGAGCAGGGCAGCAAACCTGCCCCAGAGCTGGGGACACTGCTGGGTTTGGGTCCCTGCAGTCTCTGCCTGGCTGTGATGAACTAGAAATTTCAAGCCCAAACTATAAATTGTTGATGAATTGTCACTATTGTCATTTTGCAGGTGGAAACGTCCCAGTGGTTTGAGGCTTTTGGTGAGCACCCAGCTCCCATTGCAGCTCTCCCTCTGTGCTGTCAGGGGGACTAGTGCAGAAGCAATTACAGCTGGAGATTAATGGGGCATGGGCTGTGGGGAAGAAGCTCACCCATCCCTGTGAGGGTGCTGCCTTCTGGGCTCCCTGCAGGAGGATTCAGCAGTGCTGCAGGTGGTGTACAGGGCTCTGGGGGCAGAGGATCTTTTGGTCTCAAGGCTCTGAAGGATGCTGGAGGACTTGTGGCTTCCTCCATCCCATCTCTGCCTCCGGCAGATATCATCCTTGTGTGGGCACAACACCTTGGTTCGAGGAGGAGGACTTGGGGCTGATGGAGCTACAGCATTGGCAAGATGCTAGAGCAGTGGAGAGCGGGGTGGTGTGTTACCCTAGAGCTGTGATGTGTCTCTGAGAGCCCAGGCTGGGTCCCCCCAGGTGCTCTCAGCGGTGGATCAGCCCTGGTGGTGTCGTGGCTCAGTACTGGTGACTCACTGCCTGCCCCAGAAAAGCTGCAGAGCTGCAGTGGGGGGAGTAGGAGTGTCTGATGGTTCCTCACCCTCCTCCTCTTTCACTGATTTACGGTTCAGAGCTTGCCTTTTTAGGTAGATTCAGGTACCATCTACTTTTTTTCCCAAAGTCTTGGAGCAGTGGAAGAAGCATTTGCATCCCAAGAAACTACCTGTTGGTGGACAGCCCGTGCTGGGATGCAGCGTGGTAACCAGGCAGAAGCCCCTTTTGCCTAGGCCCAGGACGGAGCCTCCCGATGACATTTCAGGAAAACGTTTTACTATTATTAGGGGCCATAGGGCACAGAGACAGGCAGTCAGTACGTGTGTCCTGAGCAGTGGCTCAGCTCCGTGCTGGGGACCGGGGCTAATGTGAAAAGCAGTCGTGCATCTCGGCGGACGCTCCGAGCAGCAGCAGCCTGCCCTGGGCTCATTAACGTGATTGACTCGCAGGAGCTCCTGAAGCAGAAAGGTATTTGGGCAAGGGCCTGCTGCCTGCTTTTGGTCTCTGCTCGGTCAGACTCCAGTCATGTTGGAACCAGAGTGTTTCTCTGATTTGTGCCTTGAAGGGCCAAACCTCGCTATTTGCCTGCCTGTACAAGAACAGCGATGCTGTGCTGCTTTAGCCCATCTCCCCCTGATTAATGTGAAACTCAGCTTCATGAATCATTCATGAAGCTTTATTTAGTATAATGGTTTCTGACATCCAGTGCCTGGGAATAGCATTTTGGGACAGACCGTTTGCGACCAGTGAACTCCAGAAATAATGAGCTGACGTTTATTCCATCTGAACTGGGAACATGTGGAAGGGGATGGAGCAGGGCGAAGCAGCGGGGCCCCCGTCGCAGGGAATCACAGGTTGCTCTCTAATTAGCCAAATGTGTAAAAGCTAAATATTGACAGAGCTTTGCGGTTCCCTGTGTCTTGCAATCACATTGCATGTTATTAACCTACATAGTTGTCAGGGAAAGGAGCATCTGTGTGTGTCTTGGCACAGGCAGAGCTGAAGGAATTCCCCCATGCAATACCGCTGGTACTAATGGGGAGCTGGTACCCGTACCTAAAGGAGCTGGGAAATGGCTTTCCCACTGCAGCTGGAGCTGGGGAGTGGCAGGAACTCATCTGGGCTGCCCTAAAGCATAAATAGCCCACCCTCCTCTTCCACAGCAGTTTGCTATGGGGAGGAGCTGGTTTCAGCTGGGAGGGTCTTTCTGCAGGTGAGTGGCTCCATTTGGGAGGGGATAAACTGGTGCCTGTGCTGGTGAGTTTATGACCCTGACCTTACCTTGACTGTGTATGAGGGCTGTGAGTTGGGATCTGTACTACAGTTTAGTACCTGAGCAGGGGCTATTACAGGGCAGGTGCCTATGGGAGGTGCTTTGCATGCTGCTGGTGCTTCCCTCTCTGCAAACTGCTTTGTGTGAGTCTTCAGGTGCTTTGCCAAACTCTGCCAGAGCTGTTATTCGTATAACCTCCCAGCTGCCTGGCTGAGGGACTCCAGGTCTGGCCCTGGAGCTGAGAGCTGGGGTTGCAGAGAGGGCATGAGAGAGGGAGCCTAGCAGCTCTAGCCTTGCCTGCACCGCTGTCCAGCCTCCTACTGAGCTATCTTGTACATGTCATCGTGTGGTGTGGCTTACTGCAGAGGAGAGAGGTTTCTGTCTCCTCTGCTCCCCTTCTGTATGGGGATGAGGGATTGCTGGCATGCAGTGATTTCCCTAGCTACAGGGTGCTGCCAGTGCCTCAGTTGTATTTTTTTTTTTTTTTTTTTTAATTTTCTTTTGCCTTCCTTTTCTCTTGGCTCCCCAGTTCAGGCAGTCCTGCCAGCATCTATCAGGCTTCTGGGGTGTGCAGCCTTGTGTGGCTGCAGCAGAGAGCAGCCTGGTGAGGGTTCCCGGTGGGATGAAGAGGGAGGATGGAGCCAAGGAAGTCGTGGCAGCTCTGCTGCCTCTCAGTAGCATGGGGCACACAGATACGTTTCTGCACCAGATTGAAGGGCTTCATCACAAGCAGCTTGTGAGGCTTGGCAGTGCTTTAGGCAGGAGAGAAATCACAGCAGGCTGCTCTGGCATTCCTGGGACCACAGTCCCATCCCCTGCCAGACCTCACTACTTTGGGGCTTCCCACCACACAGGGGGCTGGGTGTGGTGCATAGCTGGGGTGATGTGCTGGAGCCAGAACAGAAGGGACAGTGGAACAATGGCTGTCTCAAAGGCTTGTTGGTGGCATCCACAGCCTCCCTCTGCCATGCCAGCCTGGGATCTGATTCCCTCTCTTCCATCCCACCACAGTGGGAACTGGTGCTGTGTGCCCCTCCTCACTGTGTTTGGGGAGGGCGAGAGGGCACCAGGAAGAGTTTATGGTGCATCTTAGCCAGACAAGACTCCCAAGCAGGAAAAAGGCATCCCTGTGTCTTCAGAAAGAAAATGCTGGAGGGCATCTGCTGGTGTGAGGCAGCTCTGAGCCTGACCACCCTCTCCCTGCTGCTGGAGGGCGAGTTGGTGCAGATGAGGAGCTGAGTTTGTATAAATCATCCCACAGAAGAAAGCAGAGAATGAAGTCATACATCTGTTGACCTTCAGCAATGTGAGGCTGGTTTATTTTTCTGCAGAGGTGTGGTATCTATTTCTTTTCTGGTAGGGACCAGAATGGTATTGACTCCTTTTCCCCCCTGAAATGCTGCTGCTCCTCTGCAGAGGAGATGAGGGCTGTTTGTAGCCCCTGACCACAGGCAGGGTCACTGCCGAATGGATCTGCCCAGCCCAGGGAATTTCCTCCTCTGGATTTGATTACTGCATCCTGCTGGCACTACAGCTCCCCACTCCTGGGCCAGGCTAGCTAAATAAAACTGCCCCTTTTCAAAGGTTTTTCAAAGCTGTAGTAATTCTTATTAGCTGGTTTGAATCATCCCTTAAAAAGGTCTTGCATCACTCTTGAGCACCAAACAATTCTGTATTCAGACCCCGATCACACAATCTCCTGAGTCAGAGCACAAAATACACTGGGAAAAGGCTCCAAGAAAATATTAAAAGATGTTCAAGTGTGTCAGGGGTGTGCTGTGGGTGAGGGTGTCCATCACCTGCCCTGTCTCCATCTTGAAGCAGACCAAAGTTCATTTCGTTGTGGAGCAAGGCTGCGTCCATGATGCTGATGATTCCCTGGGGAGTATCTCTGGATCCCATCCACTGGGATGTCAGGGAATGCTGGATTCATTTGGGATTCATCCAAGAGTGACTGGCCCCAGACCCCCTCTTTTGAGGGAAGCTGGAGTAAGCCAGACCTGCTGTACACAGGCAGAGCTGTGCAGCTCCCTGCCCTGCAGTGCTGCTGTGACATGGCATGATGGATGTTTCTAACCCAAAGCTGGGTCTTTGAGTGCAGCCTTTGCCCATGTTTCCAGCACCCAACCTGGTGGGCTTGTCCCAGGAGAAGGTCCCACAGAAGTGAGTCCTGAGCTGTGGTAAGCCTCCAGGCAGAGAAAATGAACTTCTGTCTCCAGTCTGCTGTAGCAGTTGACAGGGGAAGAGCCAACATGGAAACGTCTTTTCTGGTGCAGGAGTCACTGCTTTTCCTGCTGTCTTGCTGTCACATACCTTGGACACAGAGGGGAATTCCCTTCCCCAGAGACCTATATCCAAAGGATTTTCAGTCAAAACACGCTGCCAGGAACTTAGCACCACTGGTGGTCACTCCCTGTGCGTGTTTTTCTGCATTGCCCAGCTCCTCCCAGGTGAGTACTGGTTGCATGGGGCATAGAGGTGAATCTAATCCATGGTGATGGGAGTTCCCCAGTGTAGCCATGGTGGTGATTTGGGTGTTGCTGGAAATTTTGTGCATGATAGTTTGGACCTGTGCCTGGGGAGGGGAGGGCAGAGGCTTTGTTTTGCAGCTGCAGGTGACTGCACACAGTTGGTGCACTGCCTCAGGGATTTCTGGCTCAAAGTGCTCCCGACAGAAAGCTCGGGACTGAGGCAGAGCAGATGTCCCTATAGCATCCTCTGGCCCCAAAGCCATCTCCTCCTCCTGCCTGGGCCAGCAGCTGGGTGACAGCAGTCACATGGCAAATCTGTCGCTGTCTCAGGGGGCAGGAGGCGGGACCTCTCCTTGGAGATCGGGAGGCCCCAGGCAGCACTTCTGGGGAGGGTGGTGCCCCCTTGGTGCTGCCTTGCCCTGGTCTCTGCAGAGGAGCCGCTGCACTGAGCGCAGCAGCCGTCGGGCTCTGCAGGGCAGTGAGCGCTGCCAGCGAGAGGCACCCCATGCCTGGAGCTCTGTGTTTAATCAAACCAATTAGCAATTTAATCTTGTTAACAAACCAAGATAATTGCAGCATTATCAAATTAGCCAGCTGCATGAAAATGCCTCCTTAATAGCTGATAATAGCTGGTCCTGCTGGAGGAGGGAGGGGTGTGATCTGTGACTAATGACCGGCGGGAGGTGGAATCGGGCTTCTCTGTCCTTGGCAGTCCTGCCAGCCCGGGCTGCCTCGGTGCAGGGATGGCTGGGGGAGCTCTGGGGCTCTGCCCCTGTCACCCCATGGCTTGGGTGGCACAGTGCTTCCTACCCAGAGGGGTGGGCTGGTGTAATGGTGGCAGAGAGATTGGTTTTTCCCCCAGCAGGACACTGCATTGGTCAGAAGAAATGTGTGATCTCGCACTGAATTTGGCAGATGAGCTCCCAGCCTTGTCCTGCTTGTCCCTGCCAGATCACCTCGTGTTTCCAGACTCCCCTGGCACTCCTGGAGTTTTCTGCCCTCCTTTATCTGAGCTAAGCAGAGAGATGCCCTTTCACCAACATGACTTCTTCCTTCTCAGTCACTCATTACAGAGTCTTCATCTCCCTCCATGGGGGTGACTGTGGAAAAACTTGCTCCAGCAGATGCTCTCTCTAACCTTGGCCTGGGATCTTCCAGTGTCTGCCTTGGGAGATGTCAATCCTACAGCCAGAGGTTTCATCCTGCTCTATCTGTGAGTGGTTTAAATATCTGCCCAGCTCCTGCTGCTCTCCAGGTTGCCTGGCAGTGGGGATCATTAGCTCAGCCCTTATGCAGCAGCAGCTCCCTCACCAGGAGCCCCTCAGGGTGCTCGTCCTGGTCAGAGAGGTGTTGAGGGGCTGGGACCTGGTCTGTTTGTGGGGTCTGCCCTGCAGGTCGAAGGGGGTGGAGGCAAAATGCCTCCTCCCAGCCAGCCAGCCACCCAAATGCTCCTTTCCCCTGCTGTCCAGGACTCGCTCGTATTCCTCTGTCCTCTCTAGTGTATGCTAAGAGAGGAGACTCCTCTCCCAGTCTGGGCTGGCTTTGCTTATTGACAATATGATGGTGGAACATGCAAGCCTGGCATCAGATGTGGGACTGGGTAGGGGCTGGTGGGTACTGCTCATGGGGCATCAGCCCAGGCTGGGTGATGCTCTGCCCTGGCAGCACACAGTGGCAATGCCTGGCTCTGCTATTGCACTGGGCAGATGCTGGGCAGGTCCCTCAGGCTGCACACACTTTCTCCTGCTGATGTTTCTTAGCATTTCCTGAATATCTGGCCCCAGCATGCAGCTGTACAAAAATTACAAGAACCCTTTGAGCTGTGTTTTTGTGCCTTGGCTTGAGGCTTTCTCAGGAAAGCTTCTTCAGCTGAATTTTATCCACCAGCTCAGGTTCAGTGGAGGGCTTAGCACCCCTTGGGATTTTGGGCTATGTAGCGAGCACACACCCCACCCCTCCCCATCAAGATATGCCCCAGTGGGGTACCCACAGGGAAGATCTGCCTCCTTCACCCACCCTGAGCAGGTGGGGCCAGTCCCCTGCCACAGTCCTGTCCAGCTTGGGCTGTGCCTGGGGGGACATGCCAGGGCTCCTCACAGCCTGACAGGAAAGTCCCCTGAAAGCATCCCATCATGTTTCACTCCAGCCCCTTCCCTTCACCCTCTCCTACCACGGTTTGCTCCCCCAAGCCAGCCTCTAACTGCACTCTATGTGCACAGACCAACTGTTTTCATCCTCTTCCTCAGGCAGAAATTCTGGGGTGAAAGTAGCACTGGGAGAATATGGCAGGAGGAGGTGGGGAAAGGATTTGCACATAATGAACATCCCTGGGACAAAGCTCTTTTATTTGTTAGAACAGCAGTGGGGAAGTGGAGGGAGAGGGTGAGGTGGTGGCACTAGCACCGGGTGGCAGCTGTTATCAGGAGATCCTGGAGCCAAGGTGGCCTCTGAGTGTGGGCTAGTGGCTGTCCGTGTCCTTCTGGGAGCTGGCTTCATGCAGGACAAGCTTTAGCAGAGCATGGGCAGGTGGCTGGTGCCAGGGTGGCACAGGAATGCTGAGAAGCATCCTGGGTCTGTCCTGGGAGCAGGAGCTCACACTGTGAAAAGGGAGAGAAAGCAACAGGTTGGGTCTGGTGCTCAGATTAACCCCAGCCCACAGGTTTGTCCTTCAGTCACCCCACCAGCCTGACAGTGGAGGTATCTGGCAGCTGGACACAGCTCCCTGCCCAGTCCCACCACCCCCCTACTCTGCTACCTGAGGAGGTGAGCACAGGGGGGGATTCTACCCAGACCCTACCATAGGACACAGGGAGGGCAGGTGGGCGTGAGATGCATTTCCTCCCACAGAAGGTCTGGCAGCACTTCTTGGGCCGTGGACACTGACGATCAGTGTAGCACCGGTTGGGTGGGTTGAGCATCATGCAGGTGATTTGGACAGGTGGGCAGGACCAGGCGCTGCCTGCAAGAGGAGGGAGGTGTTTGCTCCAGGTTGCTGGCAATGGAAGGGTCCCGAGGAGTTGGTCCCCAGCAAACACCCCATCCCAGAGGATCCCTGCAAACAAGGCTCCTTCCCACCCCCATGGCTTTTCCTCCCTAGATCTCATACCTGCTGGCAGCTCTGTCCAAAGGATGAGCATCCCCACCAAGAGAAGGGCAGCCACTGACTTCATGCTGCTGTGTCCCCAAGAGGTGTGAGCGTGATGATCTGGGGGGCACTGACATTTAAATCCTTGGGAAGGGTGGGGGTGGGGAGTGGGGCTGGGCACATGCTGATGTTTGTACCTTTTCCCTCTGCTGTTTCATTGTGTTTTCCGGAAGCCTTTTGCACAAGATACAAACAGGATTGTTCAATTGCTCAGAAAGTTCTTCCATTGCACAACTGTCCCCTGCAGCCACACCTGGGGCTGAAGGACAAGCCAAGGGGAGATGGTCCAAGGCATCACCCCCCAGGTGAGTTTGAGGTGGTGGAGCTGCTTTCTTCTGGGCAGGTATGCTTCTCCAGGAGACACTATCATGGTGACCATACTGTGTTCCCTTCTGCACGTCCATTATGTGGGTTTCCCTCTGTACCTTGCTTCCACATGGACCTGTAAACCCAGTGTGATCCAGATCAGCGTGGGGCTGCCTGTGTCTTCCCAGTGATGATCTTATGAGGCTCTACTAGAGGAAACCCACCCCAGCCTCAAACCTTCCAGGTTCCTGACCCACTGGTGGCATAAGCCGGTGCAGGGAAAGCAGCTCTGGTTTAGTCAAGGATAAACCTTCCCCAAGCTCTTTGGGGGGTCACCTGAACCCCAGCCCCTTCTCTGGGTGGCTGCTGGTGTGTAAGAAGTAGGTTGGTGCTGGAAGAAGTGGTTGGCCTCACTGGGGTAGGAGCATTAGCTCCACACAGCCCTGACATCAGCCCATCACCCCTGGTGTGACTGAGCCCTAACTCATAATGGCCCTTGGCCTGTAGTAAGGGGCTGTAGCCCTTGGTCAGAGGGCAAAGATCTCACCAGCCTTCAGGCCTCCATCTCCACCCTCACAAGGAGATTGTACCTCTGCTCTGAGCAAAGACGATTTCTCTAAGTGCTCTTGGGCAATGGGAAATTACTCCATTTCCCACCAATTGGTCAATGTCCCCTTGCCTTGTGTAACAGGTTCCTGCAGCCTTTCCCTGGGATTTCTGTGGCTGGCAGGAACCTGAGCTGTGCTGAAAACCAGCACTGGGAAAGCCCGGGGAGGGTAAGGAACTGTACAGCCAAATACCCTGTGCTTCTGCAAAGGCCAGGCTGGGGCAGGCCCTAGTTTTGTAGCCAGGCAGGGCAAAGTGCTCTTTGCAAAAGTCCAGGCATTGCCCCTAAGTTTTCTGTGCAGCACCTGAGCCCCCCACCATTGCTCTGTCCCAGCCCTGGAGCCCCAGCTTTCCACTCAGGGCATGGTGGGCATCTTAATCTGCCCTTTCCTGCTCACACTTCCCTTCTCATGTCTCCATGTGCCATTAAGTGGACCTTATTTTACTGGCTATCTGTTAATTATTGTCCACTTTCCCTAATGATTCTGTGGCTGTATTTAACTCTTTGAAAAAGTCATTTATTAAATACCAGCAGAGTACTGGGCCGAGCCAAATAGACTTTCTGGGCAGTGCACCAACATTTTAGCATTTTTAAAGAGAAATACAAGCATTGGATTAATTTTTAAGGAATACTTTGCTATTCACCTGCTTCTGAGGCTAGAGAGGACAGTGCTGTGCTCCCAGCTGGTGCCAGGATCTGGCTGAGGTGGTGCCTGGGGCTACACCTCCAAGAGAAGAGAAAACACCGAGGAGCAAGGCTTGGATTCAGCTGCAGAGAAGCTAGAGGGGGAGAAATCCATCTGAAGGACTTCTGATAGTGCTTTATCCATAGCATGTCCATAGGGGAAAGTGAAATCTGCTTCTATTGCAAACTCCCATGGGATAACCCGGAGCATGGCATTTCTGTCCACAGGACCTTCTGTGCAACACACTCTGCCCCAGGGTCCCACACAGTCCCCATCCCCCACTGCTTGTACTCTCGTCCATAAAAGGAACTTCATGAGCTTCCTCCACAGGCAGCAAAGCCTGAGCTGTGTGATGCCAAGGGCAATGCCAGCTGATGTTGCAAAGTCCCAGCCAGGCCAGTGCTCTCCAGTTTGCCAGGGATGGCAAGCGGGGAGGCCAGCAGCCTTCCATTTCCCTGGCTCAGGGCTTTCCCATTGCCAAGCCCCAGCCTTAGAAGGGTACTCAAAGCACCCAAGGGACACCTTGTGCCCCACCAAGCAGCCTCTGTCCCCTACCAGGTGATGCAATGCTTTAATGCTTTCAGTCTAATGCCAAGCTCCACCCACCCATCCCCAGCAGGGTCCAGCCCCTCGGGGTGCCCGGGAGAAGGAGGTGCCCCCA
Organism: Megaceryle maxima; assembly: GCA_024605025.1. Classification (NCBI taxonomy): domain Eukaryota; kingdom Metazoa; phylum Chordata; class Aves; order Coraciiformes; family Cerylidae; genus Megaceryle; species Megaceryle maxima. The sequence goes on along the minus strand of JANHGN010021361.1, from coordinate 19,535 downwards.
GCCCAGCGCACCCTCATTAGCGCTGGTGTCTGGTGCCATCTAGTGAAAAGCCATTAACGAGGCTCTGCAGGCCCACGCAGGCACAGCCCTGCTCCCAGATGCTATCCCACAGTCTGTCCTGCGGATGCTTTACCAAAAATCCCACCTCCTCACCAGTGCTTTGCCATCCCTGAGGCGTCGCTGCGCTGCCAGCCCAGCTCTGCTTTGTCTACGAGGTCACTTAATATTTGCCAAAATTACAGTGGACCAACTGAGGTTTAAACATGCCCTCTGGGTGTGCCATTATCTGCTCTAATCAAGCCTGTTATTAAATCCCAAACCCAACAAATTGCTTCCATTTTTCCCCTGTATTTTTTTTTTTTCCTCCCCACAGTTACTGGGCATTTTTAGGGTGCTCCATTCAAAGCAGAGAAGTCCCAGCTCCTGGTTTATCTATGGATATGGGGCTGACAGGATGGCCATGGGCTAGCCAGAGCTATTTAGCAGTGGTCCATTTGCCAGCCCAGTAAACAGATACAGTAAGGCTACAAATGCCCCAGTCCATGCCAAGCAGGACAAGAGCCCTGCTCACAAGCTAAGGACCCCCACCCACTGAACTGGGAAACCATTGCTTTCCACTGCATGTGGAAAAAGCTGTTCCCTGCCTCAGAAAGCCAGTACCTGAGCACTTCCCAACTCCTCTCTCCAGAGCAGTCCCAGCAAGCCCACACCCCATCCCAGGATTTGCTTCAGCCTCCTGCCCCTCGGCTCCAAATCCCAGCCTCAAGCACATGAAACCTCACTACATTCCAGCTCCAACCCCTGAAGACACAAGTCCCATGGAACAAACTTCTCCTGGAAGCAGGACCAGCAGGACTTGTCCTCCAGCCCTCCCTGAAAGTGCCCTATAAACCCACTGGGAGTATTTAGGCTCTGCAAAGCAAATTGGCCAAGGTGCGTGCTGGACCCACTAAGAACATCCCTGGGGAGAAGAAACTGTGCCAAAGCTGGGGGGGGGCTCATGGCTGTAACCCTCCTCCTCCTCCCAACAGCACCCTGCACAGTCCCAAGAGTGCACACACACCCACACACACACACGCACCCCCAGCACACGAATTCCCCCTGCACAAATCTCTAGTTCAGAAGCAACAGCTCCTCTCAGTCCCACTTTGGTCTCACCTCCTGGGTGTGGGATCAGCAAGCAAGATAGGTACATGAAGGACACCTCCAAAACTCTGTTGTTGCCCCTGTCTAAGTGGGTACATGGGCATGTGTCCCCACCCCACTGATCTAGCACGTTTATATCTCCCCAAAGCAGGTGCTCAGTCATCCCCCTGTCCTCTGACAGCACAGGCTCCAAAGCAAGCACTGGGAATGGTGATAGGGCAATGGTGCCATGCTGGCTCTCTCCAGCTGAAGCCAGGTCTGCAGCATCCCAGGGTGCCCACAGAACAAAGATTTTTCCCAAAGGATTTTGAGAGCCCTTTGCAAAAGCCAAAGGCCCCCATTCTGATGCGGAGGTGCCTCTGTGGCCCTGCAGCCCAGCCCAAAGGAGAAGGACACATCATACAAACCTTCAGGGTGTTTATTGTCAGGATAAAAATTTCTGTATATAAAAGAAGTGTTTAAAAATAGCATTATCCTGCTCTCAAAATGAAATATATATACACACACATAGGTATTTATAGAAAGAATTATTACCATTCTGCTACACGATAAAGAAACCAAACAAGATAATGACCGATTCTCAAAACAATTCTGCCAAAACAGGGGGCAAGGGGATCCACCAATTCCTGCCGCCCACTTCCCCCCAGTGCCCACCCAGGCATCCTGCTGGGAGCTGGCCGGGCAGGACGCAGCCCTGTGCACTGCCCGCAGCACCCGGCTCTCCTCACCCCACTGCTTGGCAGCAAGTGCTGAGACATCAGAAGCTCTCAGGGTTTGATCACTGCAGGTTTTTTTCTCTTGCAAAGCAGTTTGCTGGGCACTGGGGACCGGAGTGGGGGGGCTGCACAGGGGCTGGTTCATCCCAGTCGCTTTGGGAAAAGGCTGAGTGTCACATCTCACACAAAGCCCAGCCTGCCCAGGCAGTCATCCCACTTCATCCCAGACCTGCCAGTTCAGAGGAATGAGGCAACAGCGATGGCTGAATCCCCTGGCTTTGCAGCAGGAGTTTCTGCTCTAGTTCTTTTTCGTTGTTGGTTTGTCTTTATTTTTTTTAATTTTTTTTATTTTTTTAGATTTTTGGTTCGTTTTTTTAAACACACTCCGCATCTGCCTGGGGATTTTGCAATACAAGAACAAACACTGATGCTTTACAATAACCTAGGAATAACAATGCCACGGAGCTACTCTCCATCCCTGTGCCCCATCCAAGCGCTGCAGCCCTCTGCAAGGATCACTTCTTGTTGGCAATCTGCTTTTCCAAGTCTTCCAGCCTGGCTGTCATCTGAGCAAGTGAACGTGCTAAGGAAACTGTGAGCAGGCCAGTCTGGTGGGCAAAGCGCTCTTCCTCTTGAAGGAGCTTACAATTTTCCCTGCTCTCATTTATCCACCCGTCCCACCCACACAGTGCCCTGCACCCCAGCGAGCCCAGGCATCACCCCAAAGGATATTTTTCTCGGTCAGGCTCTGCAGGATGGCCACGGTGTTCGTCTGGAACTGCACCAGTGCCTCGCACTCACATGGGCTGCGGATCTCTGTCACCCCTTTGCCCTCCTCTGAGACCACAGGGGATCGGGTGCAGTCAGAGCCACAGCCCCGCGGCACCCGGCTCTGCCCTGCTCCCACACAGCACGAGTCCCTTGTCCCCACAGCCACCCAGTGGGGCTAGTCTGGAGCCTTGGGGCTCTCCCCAGCATTTTCCCCTTTTCCCAGCCTTGCTCCTTTATACCAGGCTGCATCCCTGAAAGCCAGTGAACTTGCCACCAGGCATCCCACCAGGCATCTCATGGAGCTGCCAGGCATGCAGTCACAGCAAGCCAAGTCCAGCCAGTGCTGTGTTTTACCTTGCCTTCAATCCGAGGTGTCAGGGAGGGCTGCTGCCCCCATGTCTGCAGCCCCACAGGGGTCCCAAGGGCACTGGGGAGCCCCAACCTGCCTGAGGGCAGGGAACCCAGGCAGAGACCCAGCCTCTTCCTGCACAACAGCATCACAGTGGATGCAAACGGGCCATCTCTTTTAGATCAACCCACCCAGCTCTACTACTTCCTATTCCCTGAGACCCAACTCTATGCCCACGAAAGCCTGATGAGGTCCAGATGCACCCAGCTGGGCCCTGGGCCATGAGACACAGAGTGACAGACACACAAATCACCCCTGGGGTGAGAGAAGGGCTCCCTCCAGCTCAGGGATAAGCCCCCAGCACAGTCAGGGCTGAGGGCACCTACCTGGGCAGATGTTCAGCTTGAAGTTCTCCACAAGGTGGGTCATGGTGGTGAAGTCAGCCGAGTAGGAGAAGTGCTGCTCCACTGGCTCAGAGGCGATTGCTCTCAGCTCCTCTTCCACGGCCTTGCCAACACCCACGGCAAACATCACGATCCCTGCGTGTCAAGGATGGATCCTGAGCACTGCGCTGGCCACCCTGCATCAAGCAACCACAAACCCAGAGGGAGCAAAACCAAGGATGGAGATTCCCCCTGGGCGGCCAAGGATGCAGGATTTCCCCCAGGCTTCCCAAATACAGAGAAGGAATTTGGGAAGGACAAGCAGGAGCACAGCAGCACTGCCATGGTGTAGGCTGCTGCATGAAGGATGCTGCTCAGAGCACCCTATGACCACAGCAGAGGCACATCTGCCCCTGAGGAACCAGGAGATGCAGCACTCCAAGGCTGGATGCCACAGCTTCCCCCAAGCCAGCCACCCGAGGAACCACCCTGGGATGCCCAAAGCACCACAATTTGGAGTTCCTCAACCCCCCCGTACCTGACTCCTTTGCTTTCCTGGCCCATTCAGAGATGTCATCCTGGGAGCGCCCATCTGTGAAGACAAGCCCTATTCTGGGCACGTTGTTGGAGAGAGGCCTGGCACCTTCCAGCTCAGAGAAGCTGTGCTCCACCATGTGCTTGAGGGCAAGGCCAGTCATGGTGCCTTTCTCCATGTACTCCACTTCCATCACCGCCTTCTTGATCTCATCTGCGCTGTGGTACTTGTTGAGGGGGAACTCAGTGCGGACGCGGCTGGAGTACTGCACCAGCCCCACCCGAGTGCCATGGGGGGACACCTCCAGCAGGTCCACGATGCGGTTCACAAACTGCTTCACCAGCTCGAAGTTTTGGGGCCGGACACTCTTGGAGCCATCGATGACCATCACCAGGTCGACGTGTCCAGCCCCACACTCTGTGGGCACAGGGGGATGGTGAGAAGGGACGAAGCTGGCTGGGGGCACTGTCAGGGAGAAGATGCCCAGGCCTGGGGGGAAGCTGATGGGCTTGAGGACACTGTGTGGACCCCCTGGATCTGCAGCCAGAGTGAGGCCAGGAAGTGGGACAAAATGCACCCAGGGGTCTCAGCCCAAAACCCTCCATTGCCATCCCTGAAAATCTTTCCTAGGTCTCCCTTTGCCTGAAACTTTCCTCAAAGCTCCTGCTGTATCTTTTGGACCGTGTCTCTGAGGATATGAGCCCCCATCCATCCCTGCAGCAGCTGGGGAGCTCCCCAAGGCCCAGACAGCTCCCAGCCCAGCTCAGACAAAGCCCCAGCCCAGTTTCAGGTAAGCCTTTTCCAGGAGCCCCAGCACAGAGCCCAGACAAGGAGGATGCTGAGAGCCACATCCCAGTACTCACTGGTGCATCCCTTGCCATCAGGCTGGAGCTGCTGGCCCTCGGGGCACATGCAGCGGTAGGAGCCCTCTGTGCTCACGCACTTGAACTCGCAGCCGTGATCCACCCCGTTGCAGAGGTCGGTGGCTGGAAGAGAAGCCAAGGGCACAGGGTTATCCCTGGCCAGGTGGGGCAGTCCAGGAACAGCCCTTCCCCTGGGGACTGGGCAGGAATACAGGTGTGTGCCGTGCACTGCAGCTGGTGCACTGGGACGTACCCCTGCAGGACCTGGCGTCGGGCTGTAGCGTGAACCCGCTGCGGCAGCGGCAGTAGTGCCCGTGGGGGATGCTCACGCACTCGTGCTGGCAGCTGTGGTTCCCAAAGCTGCAGTAATCGATCACTGGTGAGAGAAGGAGAGGGGTGGGCAGAAAGGGAAAGACAAGAGAAGGGCCAGGAGAGCGAGCAGCAAATGAAGA